>JARYHS010003929.1:0-28332 GCA_031002005.1 Vandiemenella viatica
ATTAAGGTTCTTGCTCAACTCCGTAAAAAATAAAAGATCCAAATTGTAAATGAACAAGTCATGGGTCTCCAAGACAACACCCCGGTCCATTCTGCGATATCTGTGACGACGTTTCTAGTTAAGTACATACCAGTGTTAGGTCACCCACATTATTCGCCTGACCTTGCACCATGTGACTTTTATCTGCTTCCCTAGATAAAATCTGCAGTAAAAAGAACAAGATTTCTGTCCGTCAAAACTGCGTTTGTAAAAGCTGCATGCATTATGAAGGAATTCACAGAATAAGACTTCCAGCACTGTTTCAAACAATGTAAAAGTCGTATGGTACGTTGTAGGAATAGAGGATGAGTGTATATTGAAGGTGATCATAACCAGGTATGTATAGATTCAAAACATATATATTTTTTTTTTTTTTTTACGGAGATAGTTTCGTTATTTTATAGTCACACCCCGTAAACTTTATTACTTTTGCGGACGAATAAGTCAAGCAGAATTGGAAGTTGTAATTAGTTTTCGAATAAGTATGAAAAGTTGTGAAATAAAATTTGTGTTTGGTTTAAATAGCAAAGTTACTGCTGAATACATAATCGACGTGTATTTGGAAGTATAATTGTGTAAAGCAAATCAAGGTAGTATAAACAGTTTTTTCGTATATTATAAAAGGAAGAAATTAGTTTTTTTTTTAATTGTGACCACTATAAATCACTTAAGTTTAAAAAGAGACGTAAGATGTTCTCGTCCTGGCTGGAAATAACCAAATAAACATACTAACCTAAAAGTAAATTAATAATAATTAGTTTAAGGCTAGTTATTCGAAAGTAATCGCTTGATGGTTGCGTATAAAAGTAAAGATGGACTATTTCTTTCTTTAAGGTAAGCTTTGAAGAGTTGTATTCCGCGTTAGGGTCTGGATAGTATTTTTAGCCCAGTATCGGGCCCAGCACACCGATTTTATGCCGAAAAAGTTGAAGCTGGTATTGGAACCAAGCCAGCAAAGGGAAGTCAACCTTGGAGCTGCAAGTCGCCATCAACCTGTTGGACCAGATATCAACATTATCGGAAGTTTCCACTCCTAAGACGTATATGCGGACGGGGAAACAGAACCACTTTGTAGGAGGAAATCGGTACAACAATGGAAAATTCCACCTTAAATTTCATTTTCCAGCACGTCCTGGACACTGACGAAGTTCTGTAGCAGTTTAATTTAATTGCGATGGAGCGCTTGCTCTGGTGGAAATTTCCCAACACGTCCATTTCTCCCCTTTCTATTTCCAACTAGCTTTTGCCTTCTACTAATTTCAACCTTTGATTCTTTTAGCGTTTTTGTTGAATTATTCATGAGTAATTTATTCCAATCTCTGCCCCTTTACCTACGAAAGAAAATTTTCCTTTATGCCTGAAATCGAGTGCCAGCTCGTGGTCATGGTCATCTTTTCCCTTGCATGTACCTCTCTTTTCTACGTCACATCAGCAGTATGCGCCTTCTAAACTCTCATGTGTAAGTTAGCTGCTTTATTTTTGCTGGTATGAGCACTTAACTATAGCTCTTCTTGATGTATAATATGCCAGTCGTCAAGCTGAAATACTAGCTATAGAAGTCGCCACCTTATATTATTTCACAGCCCAGAACAAAATACTGTAATACATACCGGTATATCACGACAGAATCATTTGAAACACTCGAAAGCAAATTTTATTATTAAACACTTGGTATAGAATACACTTCTTTACATTACACTACAGAATAACCGACTTCTACGTTCCGTTTTATACCACTACATGCTCTCTATCGCTTACATTCTAGCACGCCCCCTCGCAATAATAATCTTTATTTCCTTTTTCTTTTGTCCAAAGATATTCATTGTCTTAGACGGCCACTGTTCATAGATATTCCGGCACTCCAATATTCACGTATATTTTACACACAACTTTAACACATTTGTATCAACAAAGCAAGAATATATTTAATTTTAGCAAACATATTCATCAAAATTGTAAGGGATCTTCTCACCTTACACATGACTCTCTTTACCATATTTCTGTCTTCCAATGAATCACATAATAGCTCCTTTATCATATCAGGTTACTGAATGTGTTCTGCGACAATTTCCAGAGTCAATTCTAGCAGTCCTTCTTTGCACACCCTCTGATTCCTGTATTTGATACCCAAAATGTGGGTCCCATACTACACCACCATATTCAAGCAATGGTGTGACCAAAGTTTTGTAACCCATTTCCCTTACTTCTCTGGTACATCCCCTCGTCACTCTCTCTACCAAGTGAAGGATTTTGAAACCTTTACCTACTACCTGTTCGATGAGACTTACCCAATTGAGTTTGTTATCAAATGTTATGCCAAGATATTTACACTTCAAATTTTCAAGAAGCAATTCGATCGAAAGTGGTGGGTAAACGTTTAACGTTCTGGCCTCGCATTCAGAAGGACGTGGGTTCGAATCTCCGTCCGAGCATCCAGATTTGAGTTTTCCGTGGTTTCCCTAAATCACTCCAGGCGAATGCCGAGATGCTTCCTTTAAAAGGCCACGGCCGAATTCCTTAGCGTTCCTTGTCCTCCGTCCTTTCCCGCCTCTAACGACATCGACGTCGACGAGGCGTAAAGCCGTAAGCAAAATGATCAATTCTTTCCCCACCTGGTATTCATAATCAAGTATCGTGAAACATAAAGAATCTGTTAATCTCCTGATTTTTTTTTCTATTCAGCTTTCCAAACCAACGTAGGTAATATACTAAGTAGTTGCCCCACCGGTTTCTCTGTTGTGATTCATGCTTAATACTTTCCTTCAGTGAAATTCTAGGTGATACTAACACTTATTTTGAGACTATTACGGGTATAATGTAAGGGTAGTTTTAACCTTGGGGTTTTATTAGGGAGAAGTAGTAATTACAAATGTAAATGTTATTATTATTATTCCGAATAACCCTTTTGGAGGGTACGATAAAATCAACTTGGGCTATGTTTCTTTGTATTTAATTTTCTTTGCTTCCAAACTTCCTTCATTCTTTGAGAGTGTTGTTCCTTTTGTTCCTGGGTCCATTTCCTTCCCTTGATGTATTTCTGTCTCTCCTGAAAACCTGCCTTGTGAATTACTTCTCTAAAAAGTGTTCTGTTGTGTATTATATCTGCTTTCACTCCAGCATTTTTCATGTCCTTTTCAGTTTCAGTGAACCATGTGGGTTTGGATTTGTATTTGTTCAGTAAGGTGAAGATCTGTTTTGTTAGTCTATTACTATCCATTCTGTATATGTGTCCGTAAAATTTCAGTCTTCTTTTCCTCATTATAACTGTTAATTTTTCTATTTTCGAATATAGTTCTCGGTTCGGTCTTAATTTGTATTCAGCATTACTATTAGGTTTGGGTCCCAGTATTTTTCTCAAGATTCTTCTTTCTACTTTTTCCAGTTTTTCAAGATCCCCATATCTTGTTAGCTTAAGCGTTTCTGACGAATACAACGTTTCTGGTCTAACCACTGCTTGATAGTGCCTTAGTTTTGTGTTCCATGATAAGGATTTTTTGTTATATATGTTCTTTGTCATATGAAATGCTCTTTCCATTTTATGTATTCTAGTTTCTATTGCAGTCTTTTCTTTTGTGTCACTCGTTATCCATTCTCCTAAATATTTAAAACAATTTGTTTCAGCTATTGTTCCATTGCGAAGTTTAAGATTTTGAGGAGCATCATTGATGTTTGTCATGAACTGTGTTTTTTCATAAGATATATGTAATCCTACTTTGGCTGCCTGTTTCTCCAGTTCTTCGATTTGTTCTTTTGCACTATCCAGTGAATCAGTAATTACCGCCATGTCATATGCAAAAGCTAGACAATCTATGGTGATTTTATTTGGATTTCTTCCCAGCTGAACTCCCTTTGTGTTGATGGCTTTCCTCCATTCCCTCACTACTTTTTCTAATGCACAGTTGAAAAGTCGTGGAGACAGACCATCTCCCTGTCTCAGACCTGAATTAATTTCAAACGGCTAGGAAATTTCTCCCATAAATTTTACTTTGGACGTCGTATTTGTTAGTGTTCCTTTAATTATTTCAGTTGTTTTATTATGTAAATGTTATATTTTTTTCATTTCAGTTGTGTATCATGAACTAGTTATAACCAGGCACAGGCTCCGCGTAGCATGTGTGTGCATAGAAATGCTGTTACTGACCATCTGTTGAACCAGTCTGCTCGGTGCTGACCTGAATGGAACTCTGCCTCGGAGGCTCAAACACATTATTCGTTCTTATTTTCTCCAGAAGTCTTCGAGATACTGTGGAGTAACTACCAGCTGGGACTGAAGCTTATTCTAACCGCTATGTAGGCGGTGCATTCTATTCAGTCACTAGCTTGCCATTCAGACCATCATCAACCATTCAGTTCTCTAGTATATTCACTCAGTTTACCAGTATAGATGCTATCTTTGCAGATCATATTATCGACTGTACCATGTTGTTCTCAGAAATCAATAAATAGGATTCTTTACCAGTTAGTCGTCTATACCATTTATTAGGACTGTTAAATATCAGCTAGTCTCCCTGACCTTCTCTATGCTCGTATAACCAATCGTAACTAATGGAGGTAGTGTCAGATAAGACTTACATTAATATTTAGCTCACAAGACAAGAAGAGATCAATCCTCAAGACAGAAGCTTTCCTGAAGACGGAAGATATTTAAGGTATTAGAAAAGTTAGGAAAAAGTCAACAAGGTTAGTTTCACTTACACTCTAGTCTGCCACACCAAACGCTCACAATAATAGGCCAACAACCGCTAGGCTAACTTAAAATATGCTTACAGGCATTATTAGTACGTGATAATAACAGTTTCACATTATTTCCTTTTAAAAATATTCAATTTTATAAAACGAAAAGTAGCAATATCACGTTGTTCGTTTATCTATAATGTTACCATCAAAGATTTGTCAGTTCATAACAAAACCCTGAAGAATAAGATTAACTTTCACATCCTACTGTGATTAAGCATTATAGAACTGGAGGTGGAATTCAGACGCACCAGCATTTTAAATACTTTTGCATTCTCCCCCTGTAAACGTCATTTTAAAGTATCTCTACCTTCTGAACGAACAACGGAAAACTAACGGATTCATTCATTTTTCCGTCTATATCTCACACCTTCCAAACGTTTCAACACTTTACCATACAATGTTGTCATTACATATCATTTTAGCTCGTACTGAAAAATTCATTATTGATGAAAATAATTGTATGTTGTTTAGTAAGGGGAGGGCTAAAATAAACATTATCACTAGCTAATCTTCATAAGTAACAAATGAAACCAACTGACAAAACACTTAAACTTTCTTTTTACAACGCGATATTTGATCAACCAAAACAATACCAGTCACCCTTTCATTTCTGAAAATTCGTTAAAAATTTAGTGTACAGGAAAACCATAATAATATTACTACAGTTTATGGATTTCTCCAAATATTTAAATGAGTGATTTTAACACATTTATTATTTCAGCAAGTAATTTTTGTCAACAAGTAATGATATCTACTTATCATTCAAGAGTCACGGGGTAATGTATTGGGACCATTGCTATTCATTATTCTAATGAATGATTGTGTTGATAGCTAACAGTCAGAAGTGCGATTGTTCGCAGATGACAATGTTATATAATAGGGTCAAAACGAGAGAAGATTGATCAGCAGTAAGGTGAACCGTATAGCATATCTAATTAGATAGATCAGCATGAAATGAAGATAAATGACGAGAAGAATTTTGTCTATGATTATAGGGAGGAGACAGAATTGCTTGTTGAAAGCTTGAAGTGCAAATATCATAGCATAACATTTGATAATAAACTCAACTGGGCAGGACATATTGGGCAGATGGTAGAAAATTATTTCAAAATTCCTCATTTAATAGGGAGGGCAATGAGATGATGTACCAGACAAGTGAAGGAATTTGGTTACAAATCATTGGTCAGATCATTGCTTCAATATGGTGGAATAGTTAGAGACCCACATTTTGGGTATCAAATACAGGAGTTGGAGGGCGTAGAAAGGAAAGCAACTAGATTTGTTTGTGGAAATTACCGCTGGACCCAGTCAGTAACTGATAAGATAAAGGAGCTGGAATGGAAGTCACTGGAAGACAGGAGCAAGGTGAAGAGAGTGCTGGAAGTGTACACCTTACATGTTAACGATTAGTCTTGGAAAGATATTAGTGCAAGAATTAGAAGTAATGCTTGGAAGAGAAGAGATGACTATGACCACAAGCTGCTACTCCACTTCATGCATTGTTAGGGATTGGAATAAATTACCAAAGGTGAATAACTTACCAAAAACAATGAAGAAATTTAAAATTAAAATTTGTAAATGGAAAAAGTATACGGGTGGGAAAATTTACACTCGATGTATATAATAACAATAATAATAATAACAAAAGGGATTAATAGATGACTACGGAAATTTCGATCGAAGCGTGCGCTCCATTGCAATCAAATTCATTTCAATTTCACTCGACGTCGAGCTTAATGAATCCGATAGATGTGTAATTAAAATACTTTTTTATAAATTTTTTTTGAAGACTCACTACTTTTTTCACTTAATTTTTTATTTGGATTAATATATACCACTTAAACATCAATTTAGAAAACTAATAATGTACTCTTTAAAAAATCCAATAAGTGATTTTTAAATAACGTTTTTATATTTTTTTATTGAATCTAATTTATTACGTAATTTTCACTCAGATTGCTATGTGCACAAACATATCTTGCACTTGACGGATTATTTTCAAGCTGAATACGCCACCTCGATAACTAGACAGCTTGTTATTCAGTAACAATAATGATCTAAATTTCTGCTTTTAAGAATTAAGCGTTCTGGATTTAATTCTGGGTTTAGACACTAGGTTTTCCTAAGAAAGTTGCAATTAGCCAATGCGGACGAGCACTACTTGAGCAGGAAAACTATTATAACGCTTCAATTTCCTCAAGCTCTTCCACAAGGTATAAATTACTTTCATCAGCACTGTGATTGTGGTTGAGGATAATTTGACGCTACTCTCGCAGACGACACAGATTACTGCGAGGACGGTGAACTGGGAGAGCTCTGCGGAGCGCCGAAACAGCGGACAGAAAGTGCAGTTACTGTGATGTCGAAACTTCACTGTGTAAATTATGAAGCAGACGGAATTATTTGCAAAATATGGTGACATCATCAATTTACACCAAACAACGCCACCAACGTCCCTTAACGCACATGCGTCTGAGTTATTTGGTTGCTAGTCTTTAAAATGTTCGTTTTGAAAATTTAATATTCTTGGTGCGAACCCAAAAGTTGCGAGGAACTTTTACAGTAGTTACTTTGCCCATAAGAGTACAGCGCTCTATGGTCTAATTGCCACATTAAACCGTGGATCCAGCCACAACAGAGGGCTTGGAAAATTGAAATGTTGATACCAAGTCGTAGTACATTCGAATTTACTTACATGTGTCTGAGCCCGTAGTGTCGGATCAATGACATTTTCAAGACTTGTACAATTCATACTAAGAGATGAACTTTTAAAACTAAAACAATGTCTTAGATTTCACAAAGTGGTTTCAAGAAACCCGTTAGTTGATACCTTTCTTTCGTCGTTAAATAGAAAACGCTGAAACCTGTTTCATTCTGTGTCTGCAAATAAAAAATCACGATAATTTCTCAATTCCTATAAATGCTTTGATTCCGTGGTTCGGATTCCACGTTAAACTGTAGGTCCCAGAGGAAAGGAACTGGCCGTCCTACCTCTGACACAATGGCTTAGTATGCCTCCTTCGGGAGGACCCAACTAACCTTCGGGTGGTGGACTAGATGCTTTGATACGTCTATAAATTACAAAACATAAAAATATTTGTTATTTATACTGTTGTTGTAACGACGCTTAGTTTTCGCTATATAACTTAAAAGCTTTTTCCTCGTTCGATATTACTTTGAGGAATTACGAGGGGAATTCCAAAAGTTAGGTCTCCATAGGATTTAGAAATAAAAAATTAATAAAGATCGTATATTTAAGTAATTATTGGAAAGTATAGTCTTACATGGATCAGAAACCCGGATAATCAACCAGAAACATATTAAGAAACTGAAATCATTAGAAATGAATTTCTAGAGAAGATCAGCAAGAATATAAAGAAAAGAAAAAATAAGGAATACAGAAATATTAAGGCTAATGGAAGTGAAAGAAGAAATGTAAGAAGTTATAGAACGAAAAAGATTGGAATGGTATGGCCGCGTAAGAAGGATGGAAGACACTAGGATACAAAAACTTGTACAGGAATGGGAAGTTAAAGGAAGAAGATAAAGAGGACGGCACATGTTTACCTGGTTCCAAAGTGTACAAACAGCAATGAGAAGATTTGGTGCAGAGGAGGAAGATATACAAGATCGAAATATCTGGAGAAATATTTTGAGAAGATGAAGTCACGTTCTGTGTTCCGAGTTTTTATTGTTACGTTGGAGTAAAACCTCTGTAGTGAGGAAAAGCTCTCTTAATGATAACAATAAAAAAATATGGAATTTACTTTCAGATTGCCAGACAGCGTGCAACAACATAAATTCTCAAATTTTTTATATAATTATTAAATTTATATAAAACTAGCATTTGCCCTCTGCATCGCGCGCGTGCGTTTTGGTATTTGTAAAAAAAATTCCGATTTCATTCTATTACGAAATATTAGTTTTGAGAGGTATGAATTTTGAATGTCGTCATAAAACTTTCCTTCGTTTTAGTTATTGTTTTAGGCTTGGTTTTAATACTGATATCCGAAGGTTTAGTGCAATGTAATACAATTTATGAAATGGTATAAAAGCTATCTGAAAAATTAAATATACTATTTCATAGAGATAATTATTGTGTGAAGTAAAAAAAAAAAAATCAGAAAAGGTTTTTTTGTGATATAAGTAAGTAAAGCAGTGTTTAAGAGAAATAAGAAGTTACCTTTATCTTACTTGGTAGGTCGGTCACTGTAATGTCTCTGTGTGCCGTTTTTAAACGCTGATACTGGGTACTGCATGGTAACCGTGGTTCCGAAAATTTATATAGATACAGCAGTTACCTGCAACTTCGTGCTCTTGGAAGAGTGTTGTAGTGTAAGAGTTTTATTCATAAATAATTACAGTAATCATTATGATTATCAGCCAGTTGAATCATTTTCTGATGTTTCAATAACAGTAATAGTAATATATATTTCAATGTAATCATAAAAAAAAATTATCAACGTTCTATAACAAAAAACTTCAATAATAGTTAATTTTCTGAAATATGTTTTTTTTTTACTGTTAGTATATTGCTTTTATTTTGATGATATGTTGATAGGATAAATTATTTCTGCTTTAAAATAGATATTTCCGTGGATTAGAACTAATCTTAAGTGATATCACACATTAAGAATTATTTCAAATTTCCTTCACTTTCAGATCGCCGTATTACTAATGTCACTATTTCAGCCACATATAAGTGATTCCAAAATGTCAAGATTTGATCATGATACAGTGTATGTATTAAAGCTATGAATTTCGAACGGCCATATTATCGTAGGTTGTGGATAGATTGAAATACAACATGGACCATGATGACAGCTGATATGCTTTGTTGATACATAAGAGACTATAGATTTAGTTTTATAATTTATGCGATGTAGCATTTTTTTTTTTTTTTTTTTTTTTTTGCTGTCGTCAGTCTTTCGACTGGTTTGATGTAATCCTCCCTCCCTTCCTATCCTGAGCTAACCTCTTCATTTCTACATACCCCTTACAGCCCACGTCCTCAATTATCTGCTTCATATATTCTATTCTCTGTCTTCCTCTACAGTTCTTACCTTCGACTGTTCCCTCCTCTAACAAATTAACCAATCCTGCATGTCTCAAAATATGACCTACCAGCCTGTCTCTTCTTTCTGTAAGCTTCTTCCACAAACTTCTTTTCTCACCCATCATTTCCAAAACTCGTTCATTTCTTACTTTGTCTGTCCACTTAATTTTCAGCATTCTTCTGTAGCACCACATTTCAAATGTTTCAATTTTCTTTCTTTCCGGTAGTCCTAAAGTCCATGTTTCGCTACCATAAAGTGCTTTGCTCCACACAAAGAATTTTAAAAAGTTATTTCTAATTCCTAGATCAATATTTGAAACTAAAAGGTTTCTCTTTTTCATGAAGGCTTTTTTGCTATTAACATCATTCCTGCTTCGGCCATCGGTTGTAATTTTACTTCCCAAGTAACAGAATTCTCTTACTTCTCCTATTGTATCCGATCCTATTTTTATATTTAATCCACTAGTATTGGTATCATTTCTGCTACATTCATCACTTTTGTCTTGTTTTTATTAATATTCAGTCCAAAATCTAGCATTAGGATATGAATAATTTTTAATTCTCTTTGCTCTCAATAAAACCGTATTATTGACGATATTGTTTCAGTTGCATATAAGTACCTCCAGCAGGCCAATTTTCAACAGCTAAACGGCGAATGCATTAAATGCGTAGTGATTTTCGAACGGAATCATTAGCCAAGATTGTCGTTAGGTTGAAATGCAGCCTGGACCAGAACGACAATTGACACACTTTGTTAGAGCATAAGGCATAATGGATCTAGTTTTATAATTTGCGGTTTCATAAGGTTTTATGATGCCTAGTTAATTTTTAAATTCACTGGTTGCCTGTTGCCATTTACATTGACACAATAGCACGTACGGTTATAAACATTAGAAAAGTGGGGTTAGGAGAATATTTTATAGAAATAACAGTTTATTTTAGTGGCTGTGGTTTGAATAGCAGCCAAAATTAGTACACACGTTCCTTGGGCGATATTATTGAAGAGTGTTTGCACATTATAGCCACAAAATGTATATTAATCGAGTAAAGTCCATCGAAATATGGGTAGTTCTGTAGAAGTTATTATGGAAAAAATACGTATTGCTATCTGTTGACATTTATGGTAGACGTTTCTCAGACAACTTTCTTCGAGAAAATAACAGAATTTCGTATCCATAATGACATGTAAGGAAGAAGTATAGGCGTTTATTGTACAGCGATAGCGATCAGAGAAAACATATTGCACCAAAGACAATTTAACTGTCTACCACATCAATAATTTAACGAATTACGCATCGTAACTGACATGTTACAATGCAAGTAAATACCGATGACGTTTGATTCACGCAATACATTTATTTTAAAGTACTGCGGTCCAGGAAAAACTGAATAACAAAAGTAAGAACATAAAATTGAATCCTAAGTTTTGTCAAATTTT
This sequence comes from Vandiemenella viatica, assembly GCA_031002005.1. NCBI lineage: Eukaryota > Metazoa > Arthropoda > Insecta > Orthoptera > Morabidae > Vandiemenella > Vandiemenella viatica. Next base: position 11,271 of record JARYHS010003929.1, read on the forward strand.
TGCGAAAGGAGTAAGCTTCTAAAGTGCATAATGATCCGTGGACCACAGTTTTCCATATGTAAAGGTTTTTAGTTGCTTGATCCTTCCCGTGGTACGTATAGGTCATTCTGATTCGGACCATTAGCTCTAAACACGTGAAAACCCCATCCAAATTGCTGCGGTAGTTTTTGCGCGGTTCCCTTTCAGATAAAGAGACACACGCAGCTTACTTACAGATTTATAATTATTTTATAGTATAGATGGATTGTTTTCTCAATTTGTTTGCCGATGTCGCCACTCACCGACAATACGTCTAGTGAAAGAATGGAGATAAATCCCAAAGGTAAATGCTTTGACTCTGAAGTACTATACGTCGTCATAATCCGCTCCATTCTCTTATTTCGTAACACAGAGTTCATAAACATGTTGTAACCGGCCCACTCCCCTTCCCCTCGTCCAGTGCTTGAGGTAATAGCTTTCTCATTACGTCGCCGCATGACTATTCACTTAACCCGTCGCTCTCGAGCTATCTTCCTATACTCAAAATACCTTTTCATATACCAGACAATTCATCTCCGTATTCTTTATGACAGAGGTTTATTCTCTCTCTGTAGTAACACAGGCTTGTTCCTTGTGAGGTCCCACTTCATCAGACATTGAAATAATAATAATAATAATAATAATAGTAATAATTATAGGACTTCGTTTTTATGTAATGTATGAATGTACGTTTTTTAATAAAAAAATAGAAGGCCGTACAGTATTTTAGTCTGTGTAAAAATGGGTAAATTTAAGTTTTCGTAATATGTTTTGTTGTGTTGAAGTTGGTAGACTGTAATTGTATTGTTAGTTTAGGCAAAGAGATGCGGATGGATATAAGAATGGTGGCAGTGAGGTTAATGTATGTATTAAAGCGCCGTTGTTTGTACTGTATTTGACTTCATGAATGCAAGAAGTGTAATTATTTGAGTTGATAATGCTGTATCAATAAATAGTAGTTGTAAATAAAACAACAAATACTTTGATTTTATAGAGAAGAGTATAACTAAATTTAATCTGCGAGGTGATAGCCAAAAAACGTGTGTGACGATATTATGGGGCCACATATTTATCGTCAAGAGCGTGCTATCAATTACAGAAGAGATTGGAAAAGAACCTGGAAGGATTGGTAAGAACAACCAGGATTTCTTTAATTATCGAAGCTAAAAAGATAAAATAAAAATTCATTAAAAAAAGAAAAGGAAATGATACCTCGCATCCCAAACCAGCGTTTCTCAACTTTTTTCAACACAAGGATCAATAAATTAACAAAAATAATGCTGCCGACCATTAAGTTATGTGGACCTAATTTTGTTCCTTTTTGTGTGTATCAAATATCTGGGACATATCTTATTGTACCATAATATTATAATAAATGTAAAAGCATGTTTTGAAATCCTACCGAAACACAGTTAGGAAACTGGACGTAAACTATTTAAAATTAAGATTCTTAATAATGAATAACTGTATAGATAATAATGTTACTGTAGGAAGGGTGCTTGATTATACCATCGATCTACATACACAAAATAAAATAAACTATATCTGATAACTGTTTTTGCTGTCTACTTCACCACTTTTATATTACCAACATTACCACGTTCCACGGTCCCTCATACCTACTACAAGATACTCAGAAAATTGTCACTAACATAATCCTCAAACAGTGCTATTTTTGATGCTAACTGTAATTGTTATTAACAAATAGGCTATTGTCGGCACAATGCTGTCCTACCCTCTCTTCCTGGAATGACCAGATTTTGCCTGGTTATTGAATTATTCTTGGCATTTGAAAAGTTGTGCTCATAGCTTACATTCATTTATAGCTTTATACAATATAAGTACGGTATTTAAATGTTTAATATTCTGCCTGCGGACCACCCGAACCATCTCCGCGGACCACAGGTTGCGAAACACTATCCTAAACCATTTCTGGTCAAATTTGATGGAATAATTATCAAGCTTCCAATGAATAAAACGGATCTGTATACTTACTTATATAAACATCTGCATTCATTTTCACTGTTCGCATGCAGAAAAAGAAAATAGATCTGGGTATTACACTTGTTTGCGAAACTATTACAACGAAACAATCGGTCCTATCACCATTGAGCCATCAGACAGTAAAGACAATGGTGAAAACTGACAACATCCACGAACCAATGTTTTGCTTCCTTGCAATTGAAACGCGTAAGCAACAGAAGTAAAGGAGTAAAGCACCACTAAAGGAAAGTATTTTCAATTGTCTGAATTAGAATTTTTTTAACAAAAAATTACTGCACTCCTGGCAGGTGGATCATGAAGAAGGGTAGTTCAGCCTTCAATATGACACATATTCCGTCTCCGTGGTAGTTGGCTCTACAGTTTAACGTTGAATGCTAACCACCGAACTTTCACACCGTACTTCATATAGACCTACACAATGCACGATTGCAGAGATCGTGTTAGGTGTGTGTAAAATCTCCAGTCCTCAAAGCGGAGACATCATTAATAAATAACCAGCTGACCACCTAATTAGCTTTGTCGGTTAACGTGTAACAGAAAACATGAAGAAACAAATAAAAATTGTTCAAACAATCTTTGTGTCCCAGTGCAGGCTTTGGACCTAGAAATCAGAAGAGGGGCCATATACTGGTTACGAAAAGGAAATCAGGCCAGGGTGCAGGAGATAGTGGGAACAGTTGCACAGAATGCGGCAGAAGTCAACGCTGCACTTCTCGCTGAATGGCAGGAGCGGTGGGACAATAGTGCCACAGGCAAATGATTATACAGTGTGTTTCCGAACATACAAGAACGGCTGCAACTTGAATACTTTCACCCCACATCAGGTCTTATACATTACGTCACGGGGCACGGCCCATGTAACAGCCTACTGTGTCAAAGAGGGCTGAAAGAAACGAGCTTATGTGAGTGCGGGGCAGAAGGAACCCCCGAACATGTAATGTGGTCCTGTCCGATAACAGAAGAAGTAAGGACGCCGGATATCAACACAATACGGAGTAGATCAACACGAGACATAATTCTAGATGAGAGATCATGGATTATTCTCGATAATCTGGCGAACAAAGTATCTCAACTGCACAAAAAAGATATCAGGACCGAGCGGCAGTCAGGCATGGGGACCGACCTAGGGAAGTCGCATGGCCAAACATACGGGCATAGGAAATTATTCACGGATTAGAGTAAACAGTATTCTACAGAAACTTCCGGGAGCCGGAAGATTTGTCCCGATGTGTCGGTCGATCCTGTCCTACTGGAAATCCAGAAGGGTATGGCTGGCAGACTATCCCGGAATGATGGTGGTGGGTAGATTAGTGTTGATAGAGTAGTATAGGTTTAAAGTTAGATTAGAATAGACGTAGTATAGATAAATTTTTGTAACATAAAAACGAACAAGGCCTTATAGGTGATTATTGCAAAAACAATTCAAATACATAACTATTCAATTAAGTAATACTACCATTGTTAACACGGAAACGAGCCTACTACAGGCCTGAGTCAGAACGATGGCGTGGCAGAATGAGCAAACGTCAGCATACTACTTACAGCAAACAAAGCGTTTCTTCCACGGACAAAACAATCTTGTTTGTGATGTAGAGGGAATGTATCATTGACTTTTGCACAAATACACAATGAATCATAACAATATTTGGGAGTTAATTTCCATATTAATGGTAAGCCGGGATGCTACAAATGCGCACTGGCTCAGGACTGTAGTGGCTGAGAACATAAAATTAAGTGAATGTTACTTATAAGCAATTGTTATTATCCAGTAATCCGCTATAACTACATGACAGATTACAGAAAGATATGTACAAACTGGTTTAACTGCAACTAACTGAATAATGGGATACTCTAAGAATAACTGGAATCTTTATATATAAAGATGAATGTATGTTTGTTTGTTTGTTTGTTTGTTGGTTTGTTTGTTGGTTTGTTTGTTCTTCATACAAATCCACAGTTTTCATCCGATCTCGATGAAACTTTGCTCACTTATCCTTTGAAACAAGGAGAAAAATACTGTCTACATTTGGTTGAAAAATTATCTGTATAAATAACACATTTGTCTCATAACTTCGAAATACGGCGGTAGACAGAGACGTTGGATGTGGACGACTCCGTACCGAATTTCCCCGTAGTGGCTTGGCAGCTGAGTGGCTAAAGCGCTGGCTTACGAACGTTGTGGTCTTCGGTTCAAATCTCCGTCGGGGATAAGATTTTTAAAAATTGTTTTTCATCATAAGTGTCAGGCCTGGGCCGTAGGTTATTCGGATTGAATGTTAAACCGTAGATATTAGAAAGTTAGGGGTGCAATGTGAGGCAAATCGTAGGTATTCTTGCAATGTTGTAGGTGTATACTTTTTTACGTTATAATGATCCCTCAGGTTTTGTTCGCAGTCAGTGTGTAAGTGTGAACCACAGTAATCTTTATATATAAAGATGAATGTATGTTTGTTTGTTTGTTTGGTTTTTTTTTTTGTTGGTTTGTTTGGTCTTCATACAAATCCACAGTTTTTATCCGATCTCGATGAAACTTTGCACACTTATCCTTTGAAACAAGGAGAAAAATACTGTCTACATCTGGTTGAAAAATTATCTGTATAAATAACACATTTGTCTCATAACTTCGAAATATGGCGGTAGACAGACACGTTGGATGTGGACGACTCCGTACCGAGTTTCTCCGTAGTGGTCTTGCAGCTGAGTGGCTAAAGCACTGGCTTACGAACGTCGTGGTCTCCGGTTCAAATCTCCGTCGGGGATAAGATTTTTAAAAATTGTTTTTCATCGTAGGAGTCAGGCCTGGGCCGTAGGTTATTCGGATTGAATGTTAAACCGTAGATATTAGAAAGTTAGGGGTGCAATGCGAGGCAAATCGTAGGTATTCTTGCAATGTTGTAGGTGTATACTCTTTTACGTTATAATGATCCCTCAGGTTTTGTTCGCAGTCAGTGTGTAAGTGTGAACCACAGTAATCTTTATATATAAAGATTAATGTATGTTTGTTTGTTTGGTTTTTTTCTTTTGTTGGTTTGTTTGGTCTTCATACAAATCCACAGTTTTTATCCGATCTCGATGAAACTTTGCACACTTATCCTTTGAAACAAGGAGAAAAATACTGTCTACATCTGGTTGAAAAATTATCTGTATAAATAACACATTTGTCTCATAACTTCGAAATATGGCGGTAGACAGACACGTTGGATGTGGACGACTCCGTACCGAGTTTCTCCGTAGTGGTCTGGCAGCTGAGTGGCTAAAGCACTGGCTTACGAACGTCGTGGTCTCCGGTTCAAATCTCCGTCGGGGATAAGATTTTTAAAAATTGTTTTTCATCGTAAGAGTCAGGCCTGGGCCGTAGGTTATTCGGATTGAATGTTAAACCGTAGATATTAGAAAGTTAGGGGTGCAATGCGAGGCAAATCGTAGGTATTTTTGCAATGTTGTAGGTGTATACTTTTTTACGTTATAATGATCCCGGGATTACTGGAGATCGCGATTCCGCCAGGAGTTGGCATCATAATACTGGAGTGGTCAAATGCAAGACTCCACTAGAAATTCTTTCCGAAGTACATTTAACGGTTTCATGCTGGTCCAGGCCGTATTACAACCTAATTTTTGCTTGAAGATAGTGGTCCAGGCTGTATTACAACAGAATTACTACTTGAAAATAATACGTCTTGCGACTGAATACAGCAGTATTCCAACGATATTACTGCATGTTATTGTAGCGGAATCGCGATCTCCAGTAGACCCATGATCCCTCAGGTTTTGTTCGCAGTCAGTGTGTAAGTGTGAACCACAGTAATATTATTATTATAATTAGAGATGTAAGTCTCTGTCTTTTTGATACGTTATGACGACCAAATGGCTATATCGTTGTGATGGAATTTTATAAGGAAATCTTTATGAAGGGCACAGGATATTTTTTCCAGTATGATTAACAGTTGTAGTCACGAAATTTTGAGACCTTATCGAATGGTGACAGAAATATGTTGGAAATTAATTCTCTTCAAGAGGCAGGTTCGACGGTAGAATGATATAGTGATAGCTTTCCTGTCATATTATGCCGACTCGATATTGTTTGGGACTAATCCTTCGGTACCAACAACTTACTATATTTAATTCTGGCAAAAAAAATCTTAATCCACGCGTACGAAGTCGCGGGTACGAGGCTAGTATATCAATAAAAACCACCAGCACTATAACAACAATAAGCGATATTTGTGATTCAATATAATATTACAAGTTGTAATAGCAGCTGTAACTGTTATAACTGTAAGCAAGACCAAATATAATATTATAGAATTAATTAGACTAAGTCAAAGTATGCCAAATTCCTTGCATGCAAATATTTTGTACAAATCTCAAAACACTATGTAATCAACAATGTAAAAATTAATATGTAGGTCCTAATTTAGTCACTAAGATATTAGGTTGTATAAATGAAGGGTAAATAAAAAAAAGTGCAGGCGGTAATCATGGTGGGTGTTCACGCCTACAAGGGGTCGTGTCTGGGAGATGATGAACCGGGGTGGTCTCCCATTGCCTTCCCCCATGAGACAGTGTCCGTGTTATTGTTAAGTGTGTATGACTGTGTAGTGATGGTGTGTCTGTTCAGTATAGTGTATTGTATAAATTGCGGATGAGAGATGAAAGAATGGAAAGCCCGTTGCCTGCCCATTCAGGCCGACTCTTCCGAAAGACGTCTAGGAAACCACCAGGCTTAACGTCCCGATCCGAAGAACGAACTACCAGTGTCGTATGCACTCACTCCAGATAGACTGTGGGATTTAACCAGGTACTTTGGTGCGCAAACTGGTCTTCAGGGATAGTGCACCACTTCATCTCCTACCCAGCCGACCAGGTGCTGACGGTAACCATTTCTTCCGCCACCATGACTCCAACCAGCTAACCCTGTGTTAGCGCCGGACACCATCACTGTGCAGCCAACAACTGAGCCAACGCGGTGTGCTAATATTTTATCGTTTTTCACTTACTTTTCTTCGTTGTTGTTGTTTTTCGGGCTTTAGGGTGCGTCAACATCGAGGTTATTAGCGCTTTTCTTCGTGCTTTGGTAAAAACAGCATCGGCAAACTTAGTCTATTTGGTTTGTTTGACTTTACATCACGCAAAAGAGGTGATTATAGCACCCATCCACAGTCATATAATACTCGTTCGTTGATTTGCTTTACAGCTTGGCTGCAACATAACGATCATATGCGTTTAACGATAGGATCGTTACCTCATAATAGCTTATGCTTCACAGCCAACGATACTGTAAACCTCTCGAACTAGTGGCATACAGAGGAGCATAGTTGAAATAAACTTTAATGGTTTCTATTTAAAGATTCACCATAAAAATTTTATTCTCCCTTCTCTTTTTAATTTTTTTTATGGCTTTATGCCTCGTCGATGTCAAGACCGTTAGAGGTGCGAAACGGTTGGGTGAAACCAGCGCCAACGAATTCAACCATGGCCGTTTGAAGGACCCATAACCGGATTCACTTGGTGTGATTTCGGTAAACCACGAAAAAGCTAAATCCGGATGGCCAGGCGTAAATTCAAACCCGCGTCCTCCTCATCTTAAATTCCATTTGAAAAATTTGAAATACATTATTTATAAAGTTGAAGCATTAATTGGACTGTATCCGTACAGTGTAATTCCTTGTAGTAAAATAATTATTATGCTGGTTCAACACCAGAATGCAAGCCTTTATGACTTATACTGTATACAAAATTCTACGAACCTTCTTACCTTATTGGGTAAAAGATAAAAAAGAATTAAAGGTTATTTTTGATTATGGGGCAGGGTTAGAATTTATTGTTGAAAGCTTGAACCGTAAATATCTTGGAATAACGTTTGATAATAAACTCAACTGGACATTTGACACGTGGTTGGAAAACATTACAAAATTCTTGATTTACTGTAGAGGGTAATGAGAAGCCAGAGAAGTTTGCGAATTGGGTTACAAAACTTTGGTCAGACCATTGATTGAATATGGTGATTTAGTATCAAATACAGGAGTTGGAGGGAGTGGGAAGAATAACAGCTAGATTTGTTTGTTGAAATTACCGCAGGACCCAGCCAATATCTGAGATGATAAAATAGCTGGATTGGCAGTCATTGGAAGGCAGGAGGAGGGTGAAGAGAGTACTGGGAGTGTACAAAGCATATGTTGCTGTTGGGGCTCGGAAGGACATTGACCAAAGAATTAGGAACGGTTCATTGAAGGCTAGCACTCGACATCATGTATAAGGAAGTGGGAAAATTTTCTTTTGTGGGTAAGGGAGTCAAGGATTGGAATAAATAACTAGTTGAGGTGATGAATAATTTACCAAAAACGCTGAAAGAATTTAAAATTAAAATTCGTAAATCGCGGGGTAATTAGATGACTAGAGTAATTGGCACCGGAACATGTGTTCCGTTGCAATTAAATTAACAATAATAGTAATATTACAGAAACACGTAACAATGTTTACTCATTGAAGCAGATTATGCCAGTACAATTGCGATATATGTTGAAATTTTACGCAGTTTCTGCAAATACTTGTGGAATGAGAATGGGAAGTTCACCACAAAATATTTTCTCTTGATGATCATCTTTATTTTATTATTTGAGAATGGACCCGATCGGAGCACGAAAAGACTCTATTCTCTTCAGGCTTGTAATCAAGAATTTGTCGAATGTTCCCCCAGGGTATTAGAACCAGGGATTTTCAATTCCGGGGCCAATGGGGGAAGCTTAACTGCTGACATTTATCTGCAACTAATGTAATTTATATTTTTTGTATGATGTCTGTATTTTTGTTTATGAAATGAAAGTTCTTGAAATGGAGACTGGGAACCGACCCAGTATTAATCTTTGTGACTGCGGAAAACCGCAGAAACATCTCATTCAGACGATCAGTATGCAGAGTCCAAGACCCGAACCTCGTCCCGTTGTGCCTCCCGGATCCAGTATGTGTGTGTGTGTGTGTGTGTGTGTGTGTGTGTGTGTGTGTGAGCGGGGGGGGGGGGACAAACGCGATCAGCCACACTGGCGAGTTATTCTGCAAGGCCACGACGACCAAATGCCAAATGAGAAAGTTTTGTTTTCTCTTCCTCCACTTTTACTTACCCGCCTGGCTATTTCCTTTGTAGTGGGTAGAGTATAGCTAATTTGAAATTTCACTGTTGCAACTGGTAGCAATATTCCGCTTCATCTTATCACTCTGATCAACGATAATCTCAGCCATACAAGTGTTTTGCTACGGGCCGAGGGAAATGCTTTCGTTTGAACCGGTAGGAGTAGCTTTCGCTTTTATTACACCCAAGGCCGTAGACAGACACGGTTGCTTCCTCTGCCTAACATGGTGTTATAACACTTCAACACCTGGATACAATCGCCGGAGAAACCTAACGGTCACCAACATGAAGTTTGGTTGAACTTACCTAACAATACGGGTATAGTTAAATGTTGATTAACGCAGCGTTGCATTCATAAAACGACTGTGACGGTCGAACGTGAATTGTCATTTTATTTAAAAATGAAATATTGTTATTACATTGCACAACAACCTCGTGAATGGAATCGCTAAGGAGCAGTAAACTGTATTTTGCTCTCCAACTGGTAATAGCTGGTTCGAGTCGTTGATGTGGAAAAAAGATTGAATATCCGATACTTGGCCCCTCGTTGGCTTCTTTGTTTGCGATACCGTGATGGTGTCCGGCAATGACACGGGGTTAGCTGGTTCGAGTCCACTGGCGGAAGAAATTTTCGTCTTGACTGCTTGGTCGGCACCGTAAGAGAAGTGGTGGTGCACAATTCCTAACCACCAGATTGTGCACCATACTCGTGGATTAAATTCCCAAACCTCTACGCAGTGTGTATGTAGTGAGTTCATCATTTTCCCGTAACGTTACCATTGAAGTGTAAGCATCCCCCAAAATAACCACCTACACTCCGACACGGGTATGGTATCCAAAGAAGAAAAAACAGCGATTGTGATGAACGTCTCGAAATCTCCGGTCATCGAAATTGCATGGCATTATTGGCAGAAAGACTTAAAGATTTATAGCAGCCTACGTGGCAGTTTCACCTCTAAGCCCAATTCGCCTGTGTCGTGACAACCTAATCTAACCAGCTAGGAGAACGTTAAATCAGCACTGCGTTCAATCAGAAATCTCTCCGCAGTGTAATAGAAATTAGGTAGCACTCCATTGTTATTGGTGAAGCAATCAGTGGAATGGAGGACCAAGTCGCTAGCTAAGAACAGTCTATAGCCTGTTCAGTTAATGTTCAGCTCAAGGCAACTCTGTTCTATCCCCACTCTGCTGCCCTTACTCCTAAAGGCGAAGTGGAAAGTTAACAGTTGCCTACATGGACATACCGTCAACTCGGAGAGGTAGTAATGGAAAGGACAGTGATGTGAGGACAGAGGCCAGGAGATCATGTCCTTGAGTCGCCAGTTCGAAGTAAACGGGGTATAACAGTAAGTGCCAAGAATCCCAGTCTTTTCTTGAATCTCAAAAAAAAAACTCTATCAACAAGCACACGTTTCCCCTACAAATCTATACCGAGCGAGCCTGAATTATGATGGACAATGGTTACCCACTGCAGTGGACCTACACTCAGGTAGCAATCTGAACTGGAAAACAGAGATTATTAAATAGGCTGAGAAGAGGTCGCAGCTGAGGAACGAAGGCTAATACGTATAACAAGATGGTATTATTTCAACGATCCAAGTGCTGCATGCGGATTTTTGGCAGAACAAACTTCTTTATTTTATTTTTTTTACTTATGGCTTTACGCCTTGTCGACGTCTAGGATCATTTGAGGCGGGATGAGACTGGGGACAAGGAACGGGAAGAATCCCGGCATTCGCTTGGAGTGATTTGGGGAAACCATGGAAACCCCAAATCTGGATGCCCGGATGGGGATTCAAACCCGCATCCTCCAGAATGCGAGGCTACCCACCAGGCTCGGTCAGAACAAACAATCCAGCACCTTAACGATTGGCTGCAGTACCAAATATCTTGCATACTGGAAAATCTCCTTAATGCTACAGTGCATGGTGGGTGTGCAGCGAGACTCTGGCCTTGAATTCTGGAGAGGTTAAAATTACCTTTGGGCCATCCAGACTTCGGTTTACATCGTTTCCCGAAATCACTTAATGCGAATGCCGGGATGGTTCTTTCTAAAATTCCATGGCCGAATTCCTTATCATTTCCTTGAACAAAGTCTCTCCCGCCTCTAATGATCTCGGCGTCGACGAGGTGTATAGGCATAAGCAAAATAGGTCCTAAATTTCAGGTTGCTGATTTTGTTTTTGACACGAAATAAATAAGTCGAAAAAATTAAAAAGATTATGCTGAAAGGCCTAGAAAGCGGTCAAAACAGAGGAAAAGAACAAATTTACTATAGGCGAACGATACATCCAACAATTACCCTCCCTCCTTTCCACCAAGCAAAATATACGCACGAAGGCTCGTAAAATGACTATCCTCTGTTCACCGTCAACTGGCGATATAAGGTCATGTTCCCCTTGCCTCGCTCGTCACCTCACCGCCCCATCCCGTTACCTACCCCACCGATTAAACCGCTGTGTCCTTGCACGCGAGTATCAAATTTGCCAACGGCGACACTCTCCCCTTCGCATGTAGGGGTAAGAGCAGTAGAGTGGGGATAGGGCAGAGTGACCTTGAGCCGCCTCTGTTAACTTAATACCCTACTCGCCCAGCAGACTTATAGTCTAACGTTGACTTCTGTATGGCAGCATACTCACCGGCAGCTTGACGATGTCGTCGAGGCGCGCCTGTGGCTTCTTGTCGCGCTTGCTCCTGGCGACGACGTAGATCTTCTGCAGGTCGCCGCAGGCGTACAGTAGTTTCTCGACGAGCACTTTGCCCATGAAGCCGGTGCCTCCCGAGATGAGGATGGAGCGGCCGCTGTAGAAGGCCGCCACCTCGCTACCGGAACTGTCATCGCCCGCCATCTCTGCGAAAATAAGAGATTTCTCTCTTAAACATTTATAACACACCTAGAAAACAGTATAACCGTATTCGTCAACTTTTTTGCTGACATTTTCCTATTTTATGCATCAGTTCCAGTACCTCTTTTTTTCCAAAGGCTTGTGTTTTATTTTGAAGCATAGTTATCAGTCAGACTACCGGCTTGCTAGGCGTGTCGTGGTAATATATAAAAGCGGAAGTGCTGCCATCTGGCTGTGAAACGTGTAACTACGTTCTGTGCGTGTAAAGTCTTTTTTTTTGTGAAATGTGTAGTTTATGAGGCAATGATTGTGGACCATCTCAGCATCCTCTTAAACCTTCATTAATATTCCAAAAATCTTGCAGTTGATTCCAAAGGACATTTGTGTTTCCATATTTCCTAGTTTCTAATCTTTTCTCCATTTCCATCTATTTGATTTTTCTTAGACTTTTGATTTAAGTGGAAGAACAGTTTGACGAATTATAACAGATTATTGAAATTCTGTAACACGTTATCGTTAGCTTTCTGGAATATACGAAACATCTCGTCAGAATAGTTTGAGAGAAAAATGGCCACCCTAGTTATAAGAACCCTGTTGCAGTTACAATTGGGTTGGAAAACTAAGTAAAATTGTGATCTAAATGCTTAAATCTTTTGAAATGGATGGCTGAGTTTAAGTTTCATTTAGCATTTAAATTCTATAGGACACAATTGTTTGGGAATATTGAGTTGGATTTACCAAAGGTATTAATATCTTTGCAACTTCGATAAGCTTTGAAAAAGTTGGATCTCGGCGCTCGTTCTTATGTCAACATGAATAGTATCTCTGACGAAGGCTGTAGAGTGGCAGCTTAAAGCTTAAATTATCAAATAAACAACATGGCATACCCCGAAAATCTAGTAATCATTCAGTTGTTTGTTTATAATTCGAAGTTTCAGACTACTTAAAACCACCAAACTCGCCTTTAAATTTTAACGCTTCGTCGTATTTTATTCGCAAGAATGTGTCTTTTGAATCAGTTGAAATATCACGATACAAATATTGACTAGAAAAGAATGTTATACGAATCTTGGCAGAAAAGTTTCCTTGTAATCTTCCTACAAAGTTTTTCTCGGTGGCTGGAATGTTTTTCGAGTGGTTTGTCGTTATATTTTTCTGTTCGATTTTATTAACAATTCTGTCGGACGAGTTGGGAGAGCGGTTAACGTTTTGATATAGCATTCGGTCTTCGTTCCAGCCAACTAGAGATTTACCTTCTCAATGGCTCCCCGAGATCGCAAGTAAATTTCAAGGTGGTTCCTGGATGTTGACCAGGTATGATTTTGTTCGTACGTTTTCAGCAATTCTATCCCGGCTCAAATGAATCAGTTGTCAACGAGTTCTAAAAAAGAAAGCAAAAAGAAGATAAAAATGAAAAAATTCTCTTCTGCAAGTCAACCAAACAGCAGAATAACGCGGAAAGAGCATTATCTAATGTCGTCTTGACACTATCTGTATGGATTTTTATAAATCGTTCCATCCAACAAACGTTATTTCGTCGGCGAATGAGTCATACTGAAAACTAATGGTTTTAGTTGTATAATTCGGCAGTTCTTTATCGCTGAGCTGTACTGCAATTGCCTGTTTTTGTCCGAGACCAGTCTTAAGAACAGGTCCACAGGAGTCTAACAGTCCACGTCACTCTGACTTTTATTTCTCCGGTAATTTCGAAGTCGCCTGTGAATAATAATACTCATTGTTTTACGCCACAAAGGTCGTATACGGATAAGAGACAAAAAGCATTGAGCAAGAAAGGTTTCCTTAACGAACTATGATCTTTACGAGTCAAAATAAGCGAGTGTCACAGTATCGTTTAATTAGAAAATAATTAACATGTATCCACAACAATTAAGTAATTATCGGTTACCTAAATGATTTATTGGGAAAGCGACAAATTACGGTTCCCTACACAGGCGTTTAACATGATGCGTGCAGTACAGACGGTTTCGTAATTGCACATCAATTTTTTCAAGTGGTTGAAAAACTCACAATTTATAAAAAGTTTGGACACAAGCGTTAAAACAGAAATGTCTGAACATTTCTAATTCATTCTATGATTTGCGAATTGAACCATGCAAATCCTTGATTCTCATCAAGGCTTGTTATTATTTATCCATTGTTTCCGCTAGGTAGTTACAACCAAGGATTGTCAGTTCCTGGAGCAATGGGGGAAGCTTAAGTGGTGCCATCTGTCTGCGATTCATGTAACTTATGTTTTCTATGATACGTGTATTTTATTATTATTGAAATGTGTAGTTTTTGAGGTGAAGATTGGTGAGTGTCCCAGCATTCACCTAAGTAACAACGGAATTCAGTCTAAAAATCGCAGTCACGTGGGCCCCAGGACTCGAACCTTCCCGATTCAGTATAATGGTGTCAAAACGCGCGCAGACACATTAGCGGGTTGCATTCAGTTATTATAATAACGCACCGCGAAGAAACATACTACGTAAACCAAGGTGGCAAAATGTTCAGTTTTCAGTGGCAGCTGTGAAATGTTTGGCGCACCGTGGCTATGTATTTTATCGTTCAGCAGTTGGCTGCGTTTGTCAGCAGCAGACTTTTCTAGACGTGCGTCGTCACTATGACTCGATGTGCGAAGGTAATCAGTGTCTCCGGGATCAACCACATCAGGTACAGGCTGAGACGAGGTTTCAACACCTACGTATTGTCTCAAGGATTTCATCTCAACTTTCCCCGTCCCAAACACGATACATCGTTCCCTGTACACCGGTGTGATTTATTACCGCACTGATGGAGAAGTTGACTACATTGTGCTCTATCTTCACGGATAATGACAAGACAAGGGTCCTTTTTTTTAATGGAGATTCCTGATGCCCCTGGTAAGCTCAGGGCACCAAGTGCCTCTCCGCTCGAAGGAATTGGATAGGATTTAGGAACGGGAAGGGGAGTCCGGCCATGGCCTATTAGAGGAACCATCTTGACATTCGCCTGGAGTAATTTCGGAAAATCATGGAAAACAGAATTTATCTTAAGGCCATATCACATAATGCGCCTTAACCACTAAGCTACCAGAACGCACACTAATAAAATTTTAAATTAAATTTTAGTTAAATTTCAAAATCGACATAGTGCAGACTCTAAGAAGGCAAATGTCACATGACGGATGTTTTGTTCTTCCTCACCACAGTCGCAATTCTGTGAATCTCTCATTCCCCAAGAGATGACGCAGATCTGGCATGGCCAGACCTGACTGTGTTGAGAGCTGCCCAGGTCTTGCGGGGGATATCGAGTCCCTTTAGGGCCCATTGATTGTCAAACAAGGAGTGCCATTCTGGTGGGGCTGAGGCTATCGGCTCCGATCTCCACGCTTCTCTCCCGTTAAAATTGTTAGATATAAGCTGTTAATCAGGATGATATATTATAAGGTTAGATATTTTTCACTCGGTTTGGAGCTGAGGTTCTCTGAACAGCTACAAATTTAAAATGTAGAGTTAGACTATTTAGCAGCGAGTATGTCGCGTTACCCAATGACACAATGAGGATAATGTCTAGTATTATAAGATCTGTACTAACTAAATGGACTCTAACTTTCCTTCCACCCATCTTCGAAGGAAAGTGACATTAAGGTAGGAATGTCAGTAAAATATTAGGGAACCCATTGCAAGACTTATGCTTGGTTGTGGTTAATGTGGATAGTATGATGATGTATAGATTGTTCTTATTTACTGTAGACCGAACTTCGTGCTTACTAAAGTTCTCAAATTTCTGATACACAGTACTAGAAGCAGGTTAATTGAATTTTAATCCGTTCGTAGTCACCGTAGGTCGCCAGATAGGGTCCTAAACCAGTCCGATACAAGGGGTGGATAATTAACTAAGAAAAGTCTTCAAGAGTAGTATAATGATGTTAAGTTCTCCACACATTTATTGAACTAATGTACAACATCGAACCGGCTGGCCACTATCAAAATTTAGATGATAAAGCTATCGAGACTTCGTAAACCGTAGATTGCTAGATTCTTTGATAAAAGGAAAGTTAATAATCAAGTCAGTTCACATTAAATTACTTCTGACGTGTTCAGTGTTCTGAGATATCTTCTTACACTGTTACACTTTATGTTAAACACACATCGTTCTGGCTAAATAAACTCAGTATCCTCCTGGATCCTTTCTACACCACTGTTCATATAGCGTCTCACACTACGGGACGCGAGCCGTCCGCTACCATACTTCGACTGCGACTGACTTGAAACAATGTATTCATGCGCTCATTTCAGCGGTACTTGCGGGTCGGCGGAATGCTACTGTTATGTTACACCATCAATCGAAATACACCAGGACTACGTACATCCAGTTCAGAACAGACTAAAATCAAGGAAAGGAACAGTAGGAGGGGATAGCCGATTCAAGCCAGAAACCGGGAAAACCCGTGACGTCACTAAGTGGTGGGGGAACCTCCCTCCCCTCCCCTCCGGCGGGCTTTTTGAATCAGCCAATCAGCGTTCAAGGTCGTATGACGTCACACGTTAGTTCCTCGGCCTGTCGCACAGATGGCGGTAGCTGTCGGGCTTGCGCATATGTTAGTTCCCCGATCTGCGGATAGATGGCACCATCTCCCAAGGGCTTAATATCTTTGGGCGCAGATATTCCACTCCCCCAGGTTAGAGAAAGCCAGCGGGGGAAAACCCAGCCCTAAGGCGTATTTGAACAGGTGTCGACATGTACGCACTTGCTCGGCCGCCGAGACCCTGTTGCGACATGCGCGATAACTTGCATAACTCTCGCTAGAGGTCAGCACACGGTAGTAGACATTTGCCGCTAGATGGTGCGGGTGTCCCAATATGCGTGAAATATTTCGGGAGTCCGACAGGTTACGAAATGGCTCCATTACAGAGCGATACAGCTAGGCCATCCACCATTGTGAAAGCATAGCTGGCGGACAAAGAAATTAGGGCGTCCAATACATATTGCAGAGTCTCAGGCTTCAGATGTCCTGCATTCCAGCAGGATACATAGAAATTCACTGCGGTTCAAGAAGAAATTATTACGAGATGAGAATAATTAT
>JARYHS010003932.1:0-14193 GCA_031002005.1 Vandiemenella viatica
CCCTATCAATACGGCCCGCGATCGCAATGTGACACAGAAAGAAGAATCATGTTTTTTAGAGTTTTTAGACTTCACTCGATTCCTCTACGGAATTTTTTAAATGCACACACTACATTTACAAGTAATTTCAAGGGCAGCGCGTGCCTAGAAAAGCGAGAGAGATTGACAGTAACACCATCTCCAAGCAACAAGCGGAATCTTCCACGCGCTTCGAGTCTGGAGTAGAACCTTCCTTATCGATATAAAAGGAGTGCGTCGGCTCGACGTGAGTCAGTTGAGTCGATTGTGAAGTATTGTGCATTTGTTTGTGTCGTGCGCGTGCGATATCCATAATTGTTGCGTCGAGTTCCATAATTGTTACGATTTTGGCATAATGTCACAAAAACGTAAAGTTGATAGTGAGTGCAGATGTTTTTCAGACTAAATGGCAAATTGCATATTTTTTCATAGAATGAAAAGGTAAAGCACTGTGTTTGATTTGCAATCAAACAGTTGCTGTTTGTAAGGAGTTTAACTTGAAGAGGAAAATGATACGAATCATAAATGAAAATTCGATTGTCACACTCAAAAAATTGGACACATTGTCATCTTTAAAATCTAAACTTCAAGGTCAACAATCGATGTTTACTAAAGCTAATACTGGGAGCGAAGATGCCCTGAAATCAAGTTTCATTATGGCATTAGAAATCGCGAAGAGAACAAACCTTTCACTGATGGTGATTTTTTTAAAGACTGTATGTTGAAAGTTGCCGATGTTTCATTTCCATCTGAAAAGTCAATAATTCAAAATATTTCGCTGTCAAGAAACACTGTTGCTTCAAGAATAAATGATTTTTCTCAAAATTTGGTTCTTCAATTGAAGGAGAAAATTAAGGAATTTACAAACTTTTCACTGGCTGTTGCCGAGAGCACTGATACTGTTGATACAGCTCAACTCGCTGTTTTTATACGAGGTATTAACAGTAACTTTGAAATAACTGAATAACTATTACAGTGCGTTCCATTGACAGGTGCTACAACAGCAAATGATATTTATTCTGCAGTTGAGCATTTGATAGCAGAATATGAACTCGACTGGAATATACTTAGCAGCACAACTACGGATGGCGCTCCTGCCATGACTGGCAAACATTCGGGCGTTGTAACTAAATCAAAACAGAAAACATAAGTGAATTTTGTGGGATTTCACTCTATAATTCATCAGGAATCATTGGCATTCAAACATTTAAAAATTGACCATGTCATGCAACCTATAATTAAAATAGTAAATTTTATAAGGAGCAGAGGACTAAATCACCGACAGTTCAGGCAGTTTTTACAAGATTTGGACGAAAAGTTTTCTGATGTCCCTTATTTCACCGAAGTTCGTTGGTTCAGTCAAGGAGTAGTTTAAGAAAGATTTTTTGCATTATGTGACCCTATTCAAGCTGTCATGTTATAAAAAGGCAACCCAATTGATTATGACAATGGCTGTTGGGTTGATTGTGCCTTTTTGGTAGATATGAATAAACACTTGACTGATCTGAAAGTTACGGGGTAAAAATCTAATTGTCACTCAAATGTATTCACGTATTCAAGCATATGAAACAAAGTTCAGGCTGTGGGAAATTCAGGTAAAAAAATCAAACTCTGGATCATTTCCAAAATTTAAAATAATTTGGCATAGTGAACCAAAAAAATTGGATCAATATTCTTAACTTCTGCAAATTCTGATCACCAAATTCAACAATCATTTTGAAGACTTTGAAACAATGAATGAAATGGATTTCCCAATTTTCAACAATCCATTCAATTTTGAAGTTTCACAGGCACCAATTCATTTGCAAATGGAGTTGATAGATCTTCATCGGACAGTATTTTGAAAGAAAAATTTAAAGAGGTTAACGCTCTTACATTTTATACACAATATTTCAAGAGTTTGGATAACTACCTTTAAATTAAAAAAGCATGCAGCACGCATTCTGGTGCATGTTTAGTAGCATCTATTTATGTGAGCAGATGTTTTCCGTCAGGAAAATAAATAAGAACAAACATCGCACAAGACTTAGGAATGAACATCTCCAATCAATTCTTAAAATAATTACAACAAATATGATACCTGACATCAATGAGCTTGTCAAAAACAAGAGAAATCAGGTATCTGGATCCTCGAGCTCAAAATAATTGCCCTCTTTTATAACTTTGATATGATTTTTAACAACCGTAGGCCTATATTATGCAATTAAATAAATAAAATGTTATAATAATTCAGTATTTTTTTAAATCTGAATCTGGCCAGCCTAAAAATTCTAAATTTAATATACGGCCCTCTGAAAAATTGAGTTTGACACCTATGCCCTAGACCAAAAACCCAGCAATAATGATCAGTGAGCAGACAACAGTGCTTTGGTGGAGGCGCCAACTATAAGAATTAAAACGAGAAAGGGATCTATTTGTTGCGTACTTACAACAGTGGCGAACATATAGTAAAAATTAAAATAAATGTAACTTAGTAACATATCTGGTCACCTATCTCACAAATCAGCAGTAACAGTTGTACACATACGACACCTGACTACATAACTGTGTGCGCTGGTAGCAGAAGAATGGAAAGTGAACAAGAGAATTGCGGTGGAGCTGATGAAATTAGGTGTAATCAGGATGGCTGCTAAGAGCCAGGTAAAGCAGCTTTAACATGGCAAGCACGCCTCCCTGTTTGGCCTCTGCCTCGTCCAGTAACACTTCAGAAGTATATTTGTAAAACTGGATTACAGTTGCCAGAGAGGAATATAATAAGAGCTTTCAGCTTCTTTAGCGCAGAGAATTTGCGCTCAAATATTGAGTTTAAAATACAAAATGTAGTTGGGTCAGACAGATGCCGGTAAAACACTAAAAACTCTATTTCCATACCCGTTAGTGTTCCATTAGCATCTGTCTGTACACAGCACCGGTCAGCAACGGAATCGATGGAAGTTTTCCCATTGTGATGGCAGCGGCCAGCCATAGCGACGTGTGAAGCTTTATTCGCTCTCCTCATCTGAAGTCTAGGAAGCGGGGTGTAACGAAATATTATTTTGTTCATCCTAATTTTTCAAATCACAGCGAGATCATTAAAGCCGGATGACTTTTATGTGTAAGTAACAAAGAAATTTGGCAATAACCTATTGTAGGAACCATCCCAGCATCCAACTGGAGACATTTGGAAAAACTGACGTCTCGGGGCCAAACGGGGATTTGAACACATTTCCTCCCTCCCGAATCCAAGGCCAAAGCGTTAAAGCTCACCCGCCACGCTCGGTTCCGTGCCCGCCACCAGCCTTTCAACCGCTCTAGAGGTGCATTCACAGTAAAACTTGTAGGACCTACGATGATCCGATTTTCGATGAAGAACTCTTTATGGGCAGTGAAAGAGGTTACAGGACACAGGACATGTAGGACGTGTTCGATGTTGTTGGACTACCGGGAAACCAAAACGAGTCCTTGCTGTCCAACAAGCTATAGATATTTGAGGCAACATCCTACGAATATGGTAAGGATACATGGTGTGCCGCGAGAAAGTATTGCTTGGAACATTTTGATGCCCCTTTCTATCAGCGTGAATGGGTGAGCGCATCGTACCATAGTTCTACTCGCATGTCCTATAATTTGGAGCGTGAAAATCCCATTTTACTTTACATGCAATTTCAGACTTGTTAATTCGTCGCTTGGTAATAACACCGTTCAGTTCATTGGAAAATCGTCAGCTAAGCGACGATGGGCAGAATCTCGTATAAAGAGAAAATAATAATATATATTGTAGTGTAAACAAAACACCAGTCATACATCCGCATAAAAAAAGGCGGATCCGAAAGCGGATCTTGGATGTTGCGGATATCCGTTACATCCCTAATTCAATTACACCGCGTGCTTCAACTATTGCCCCGGCTACACGCTCCGTCTTGAGTTCCGTCTTGCATGCGCAAACCAGTTGCTTGTGGACGGCAACACGGTAGAGCGTGCAAACTCGAAACAGCGGCTTGTGCAATCGTTGACTTGCTAAAGATTTGACTACACCGTTTTTGGGTGTGCACATTTTTTCCAACAGTGAAATGGGCGACGTACGAAAGTATTCAAAAGAATTTGTAATTCAGTTTATAGAATTGCACGCATTGTGGAAGATTAAATCGAAGGAATATTCTGACAGGAAAAAAAAAGAAAAAACCTAATTACTGAAAACTTAATGACTGAAAAATTAGAAGTATGTATACTAGTCCAGTAACGGGGTCGTAAAAAGGGGGTCTCACAAACATCACATCACGTAGAAGATTTTTTTTTTCTTATCTTGTATATATTGGTGAGAGTATGCAGAAACCAAGTTTTCGACCTCCAGCACCCTCGGCACAATTTCTGTGGCCAAAAAACATCAAAATTTGGGTACTTTTTTCAGTTTTTCGTCTATAACTCCTTCCTGATAAGTCCTATCAAGAAATATTCTATTTTCAATTTGAAAGAGGACAAAATTTCCTACAACTTCCGTACTACAAACTTTTTTCTAAACTCAAAATTAAGCGAGCTACAGTTCTTTGAAAATCAGCCAAATTTCACACTTTTCCTAAAAGTTGGGTTTTTACCTACTTTACAGCTCAAAATGACTTGAAACCCCTGTATATATAACCGATATATATGTATTTCTGTATGACATAGTATATATATGTACTATACTTTGATTACTGATGGTCCATTCAATAATCATACAGCAGTGTTGGCCCGGAGATCCCGAAGGATTGTTCGGCCGCCAGGTTACAGTGTTATGGATAGGCCACGCAGTGCGCTTCTTGTGGCTATCTAACCTGACCAAGTACTATTGCCGCATATAGGGAACCTACAGCTTAAGGTGGAATTAAAACCACAGAATCGTTCTGGCTTTCTCCATATTACACAGCAAGCTGTGGCAGAGGTAAAGCTCGGGTTAATGGCCTTTGAAAATTACTGCTGAGAACGGGATTTCGATCTTCAGTCAGATACCTTAACCACTGAGCTACCATTTTGTTCTATTACGTGATGGTATTTGTACCAGTTTGAAAAACTTATTTGCAAAACTGAAAACACAATGTTATGGCACAAAGTTTATTTATGCAGTCAAAATTAAGTCATAATAAGTCAAAAAAAAATTAGTCATAAATCCATTTCTTTTCCGTTTTAATGGATTGAAACAATTTGTTCCATTTGAATTTGTTCCGTACAACAATGGAAAAAATTGTCGCTATATGAAGCATTTAAATCTCTTCAAGATACAACACCCAACACAAAAATGTTTTGCTATGCACGGATGATTCCTCCTGCATAAGGTTATGTGGCATAGTAGTAAATATCTTGGCTGCTTCTGTGGAAAATATGAAGCCTATTTGACAACGAACTATAGATCCAACATCACAGTTATATTTGACGGATACCGAAGTTATGATGCGCAGAGAGGAATAAAGTCATCTGAAATGATTTGTAGTTTGAAAACATCAGATACTTCAGCAGGCATCATTTTCAGTGAGGAAACAAGTGCTACAGTGACGCAGCAAATGAGAGCAGCAAGAACTGTGTAATGTTGATACTAATGCAAAAACTGAAAAAGGAGGCATCCAAGATCAACAGGCAAAACAAGATGCTGCTGGATTGATCATTGACGCAGCAATTTCCCAAGCAGCAAAATTCGATAGTGTGATGATTCTAAGTGAGTATATTGGCTTTCTCATTTTGCCAATGGGCTTTGGTACCACGAGTTTGAACCCACACACATCCTCTTCATCCATGCATTTGCTGGATGTGATACAATATCAGCATACTTCGGCTATAGGAAAGAAAACTTCTACTGCATGATTCAATACCAACCATATCTGAAAGTAACATGCATGCTAACTTCTCAGAACTCTAGCCTCCAGAGAACATTTGGAGAACACGCAGGGGAACAGATCATCTTGGAACGGTACGGAAAAATTGCTTGTGGAACATTGGAAGGCTCAGATATGAAATGATTACGAAATCTGCCCAAAAAATGCATTCAGACTAGCACGGTTGCCACCAAAATCAGATGCGGCAGCGTTTCACTCAATATGCACGTACCACCAAGTAAAGGTTGGTTGGGTCGAGAAACGTACCCATTGCCGTGAGGATGAAGGAAAGGCTCGTCCAGTCTTATTGCAGTTACAATAATAAATGCATTCCGGAGGACGTTGGTTCGAATTCCCGTCCAAGCATCCAGATTTGGGTTTTCCATGGTTTCCTCAAATCACTCCAGCCGAATGCCGGGATGCTTCCTTCAAAAGGCCATGGCCGAAATCCTTCACGTTCCTTGTCCCCAGTCCCATCGTGCCACTAATGAACTCGATGTCGACGAGGCGCAAAGTCATAAAAAAACAATAATAAAAGACGATGCACTTGAGTTTACTTCGCAGGTTGTATCATATTCCTTCCAGAAACCTTGTTCTCCTCCATGCAGCTGTCGCTAATCAGGACTGCATTGTTCAGCTGCTTGCAAAAATTGCTCTCGCCTGCCTCGTGAAAGCGTTCCTGGAATGTAGTAGCTGAAGGAGAGGAAGATTTCTTCGACCTCGAGGAAGCTGTTCCTGATGCAATGGATGAAAGAGACACAATTCATTGATAAGCCGGGACAATCCAAACGGAAAAGAAATTTATTTATGACCACTTTTTTAACTTATTTCGAAATTATTATGACTTTATAACTTTGCGTCATAACATTATGCATTGTTGTTCGCTCTATTATCTTCAGTAATAGAGCGATCTGGTAGCTCAAGGCATCTGACTGGAGATCGAAATCCCGGTCTCAGCAATGATTTTCAAAAAAATTAACCCGACCTTTACCTCTGCCACAGCTTGCTGTGTAATATGAAGTAAGCCAGAACGATTCTGTGGTTTGGATTCCACCTTAAGCTGTAGGTTCCCTATATGCGGTACTAGTACTTGGTCAGGTTAGATAGCCACAAGAAGCGCACTGCGCGGCCTATCCATAACACTGTAACCTGGCGGCCGAACAATCCTTCGGGATCTCCCGGCCAACAATGCTGTATGATTATTGAATGGACCATCAGTAATCAAAGTATAGTACATATATATACTATGTCATACAGAAATACATATATATCGGTTATATATACAGGGGTTTCAAGTCATTTTGAGCTGCAAAGTAGGTAAAAACACAACTTTTAGGAAAAGTGTGAAATTTGGCTGATTTTCAAAGAACTGTAGCTCGCTTAATTTTGAGTTTAGAAAAAAGTTTGTAATACAAAAGTTGTAGGAAATTTTGTCCTCTTTCAAATTGAAAATAGAATATTTCTTGATAGGACTTATCAGGAAGGAGTTATAGACGAAAAACTGAAAAAAGTACCCAAATTTTGATGTTTTTTGGCCACAGAAAATTGTGCCGAGGGTGTTGGAGGTCGAAAACTTGGTTTCTGCATACTCTCACCAATATATACAAGATAAGAAAAAAAAATCTTCTACGTGATGTGATGCAAGTGAGAACTACCCCGTTACTGGACTATACTATGTATTGTTCATTATGCATAAGTACCTTCATTGTAATTTAGATTTATAACAATGTTTACGTTGTTGTGTATTATTTACATTATCATATGCAATACTGTTATCGTTTTTCAAAAATGTTGTATTTATTGCAATTCACGTGGAGCCAAATGCAACAAGGGACATGGTGACAAAAAAATAAATTCCATGAGAAGTTGTCGTCGGACAGAAATGATCAAAGTTAAGAATTCTCTCAAGTCATGTGTCAGTACAGGCAACATTTACCGCCCATCCTTACTGTACTATGACTTGTTAGAATTTCTAGATGACCAAGAAGCTGCTCGGACCCCAATACCTAATTTTCAACAAGTCCTGGATTCCGAGGTAAATAATTACTGTGTTTGTGACAGGCTTTTAGTGCTTTAATAGGAGATGCTACTGCTATAGAGCTCATAATTCTTTATATTTCTTGGGTTGTTTGAAATGAAAAACATGGATAGTGACGAGAAATCGCTGCTGAGAATCTGGAGTCTCTGTAAGTCCTGCCAGTTGCTAGAAACTTTAGAGTACAGGTTAGTCTTTCACGAGGAGATATACGTAGACTGTAACAGTGTCTTTTTTTTAATTATCGGTGTCACCAACAGCAGTAACTCTTCATAGGCTGCTTCATCCATCCTAAGATAACCTCGCCAGTCTTCCGGATTTTCTCTCAAATCTTCAATTAAATTGACATGAGAATGTATATTTCTCCGTAAAAACCACTTTTTACTCCACTTACTCCTATGGCGTCGCTTATGTGTCTGTTGTTGTTTCTTTATAAGCAAACAATAAAATCATGATTCCATTAAAAAAAAAAAAAAAAAAAAAAAAAAAACCTCTTCTGTTGGCCACATCGTGAAGGACTCACAGCTGTTGACACACTAGGTTTGCACAAGCTTACCTGTTCCGTGTGGCCACTCTTCAGTGTTCCGTCTTTTTGTACAGTTTTTCACTGCCGTTTACCTGCACATGGAACACGGAGCGTGTGGTCGGGGCATAAGACTTCAAGCCACACTCTTGCGCAGCACTGGTAAAATATAGGATATTTAAATTACACATGGAGGTAATTAAATAACGGAAACAAATATCAACTTGATTTTTTGTGTTTTGAGGCTTATTTTATGACAATAACATGAATGAAAATCTACGTTGCTTGGCTCGGACAACCCCTCCCCCACTTAGCGCAGCATAATTTTACAGCCAACCTCCTTCCCCTGACATCACGTAATTTATGGACGCTCCTAACCGATAAATGGGCGTACAGACGAGACTTACAACTACTGTTGGCTGGTGAACAATTCCGGCCCTTGTTCCTAGTAAAACCAATTTACTGTAGCGTGAATGATCCCATAGCGACCGTGAATCTACTATCGAAAAATCTCTCGGCAATACTGAACAAACGTCTGAAGAGCCGTTTAATATGGACGACGTCATTTTTCAATATATCATGGTGATCAACGTACTTTTTTTACACTGAAGTTCGACATTATCATAAGTTTGTTGATGTATTCCCACTACTGTACATTAGGTAATCACCACAAGCGGCGGTATAGTGTGCGGTAAGCAATCAAGTGTTCGTATTCAGATTAAGATTTGCATCAAAACTTCCAACACTGCTTAGCTTGATATGGCAAAACTTCGCTCGTCTACATCAATGTCATCACTGCCGTTGTAGGATCGGCTGCAAGGAGCGGAAAGAAATTGTACCACGGCCTTTGTAAGTAATCATTCCAGCATTCGCCGGAGCGATTTCGAGAAACCACTGAAATCTGAATGGCTGGACGGGGATTCGAACCGATGTCCTCCCGAATGCAAGGCACGAGAGTTACCACTCACCTTCAAGGCTCCCTTGGTTTCATTGACAGAATATTACTAAGGACAATTAAGAGGACTATTGCGAAATGCTGAACAATAAGCATCCATCGTAGCTCGCTAAACCCGATTATCAAAGACCTACAGTAATAGAGCATTCAACGGGCATTTTAGTGTTAATAATATCTTCCTCCCGCGGTGCAAAAGGTATTTGCATTTTTTAAGATTGGGAGTAAAAGGAACAACTACCAAAAAAGGTTATTAGGTGTTATTTTTATGTCGAGAGAGTGGAGTTAGCTAGTTCGTAAATACTTCAGAAAACAAAAAAGAAATTCAGCAATGTGACTGCTTAAAACCAGAGCACACGAGACAATTGTGACAAGTTGCAATAACGGAGCGTTTGGCTGTCTTGCAAGGTGTATCACAGTCACGGATCACCATGATTTTTTTTTTTTTTTTGCTGTCATCAGTCTTTAGACTGGTTTGATGCAATCCTCCATCCCTTCCTATTCTGTGCTAACCTCTTCGTTTCTACATACCCCTTACAACCCACGTCCTCATATATCTGCTTCATATATTCTAATCTCTGTCTACCTCTACAGTTTTTACCTTCGACTGTTCCCTCCACTAACAAATTAACCAATCCAGCATGTCTCAAAATATGACCTACCAGCCTGTCTCTTCTTCCTGTAAGCTTCTTCCATAAACTTCTTTCCTCACCCATCATTTCCAAAACTTGTTCATTTCTTACTTTGTCTGTCCACCTAATTTTCAGCATTCTTCTGTAGCACCACATTTCAAAATGATTCAAGTTTCTTTCTTTCCGGTATTCCTAAAGTCCATGTTTCGCTACCATAAAGTACTGTGCTCCACACATAGAGTTTTAAAAAGTTCTTTCTAACTCCTAGATCAATATTTGAAACTAAAAGGTTTCTCTTTTTCATGAAGGCTCTTTTCGCTAGTGCTATTCTGCTTTTAACATCATTCCTGCTTCGGCCATGGGTTGTAATTTTGCTTCCCAAGTAACAGAATTCTCTTACTCTCCTATTGCATCAGATCCTATTTTTATATTTAATCTGCTAGTATTGGTATCACTTCTGCTATGTTTCATCACTTTTGTCTTACTTTGATTTATATTCAGTCCAAAATCTTCCTTCAGTATTTTGTTCATGCCATTCAATAACTTCTCAATATCCTCAGCCCTCTCTGCTAACAAGACAATGTCATCAGCAAATCGTAGCATACTGATTTTTTCTCCATGAAAACTTATGCCACATGGAAATTTTTCTTTGACTTTCTTCATTGCTTCTTCTACATACAAGTTGAATATTAACGGGGATAGACTACAACCTTGTCTCACACCCTTTCTAACCGATGCATGTCTCTCGTGATTCTCTACTTTTATTACAGCCACTTGATTCTTATATAGTTTACAAGCTTCTAGCCCGTCAAAAATGACGGTTTTGAACGCCATATTCTGGCAGTTCATTTTATTATTATTATTTTGCAGTTGGTTAATTATACGGGATTGTTATTAGATAATGCTAGTGGCCTTGATTTGATACTGTTCTACACAGCAATCTACATCTACATATATACTCTGCAATTCACAAAATTGTGGGTGGCAGAGGGTGCTCAGCACCAAAGCTAATCTCTTTGCTGTGCATTCCAATCCCTAATGGTAGGAGGGAAAAAATAATTCATATAAGAATCAGTCCGGCACCTTATTTCTCTAATTTTATCTTTCCTGTCCTTCCGACTCAAATAGGTTGGTGGAAGAAGTATTTCACTACACTCAAAAGTGAAAGTGGGAGTATGCATGTTTACCAATAAGTTTAAACGAAGCGTGCGTCGTCTATCCACCAGAGACTCCCAACCTAGTCTACTAATCAGTTCTGTGACACTTTAATAAGGACTGTAGCAAGCGGTCACGAATCGAGCGGCTCTTCTCAATACTTTCCATCAACCCCTTAGAAACGGATCCCAAATGGCACAACAATAGTCCAAATGTGGACACACAAGAGATTTGTATGCTATCTCCTTTGTTTGTTCATTACAATTTTTCAAGATTCAACCTATGAATCGCAGCCTAGAATTTGCTCTACCTACCTTCAGTAGTAACTTCTACTGAATTAATGAGGGCGGATGTATAGAACCAATAAAATGAAAAATAAATTAGGAATCCAGAAACTTTTGCTATCCATGTAATATCAGTTTTATTTCTAGTCCAGGCACACTTCAGCACGATAGGTACGAACTACGTTCACCCGCATTTATTAATACCTTCAGTAACTTGACGCATAAGAAAGAGTTTAATTGGTTTGTAAAACTCATTTCAGAGTGAATTACGCCGTAATCAAATGTGTCGATGGGTTTTCTAGTCAACTTAACTACAACCTTCCATTAATATTGCTTTCGAAAATCGTAACATCTACTACTCTCAAATGCTGTAGTCAATCGCAAGACATATTGTTTTTAAGCAGTGATTCCGTTGTACGTTGTATGTAATACAGCCTGTAGACTAACATTATTTTCAAGCAGAAATTAGGTTGTAATACATCCTGGACGGGCATAATACAGTTAAATGTACTACGGAAAATATTTCTACAGGATTCTTCCATTTTACCACAGCAATTCCTGGCAGAATCGCGATCTCGTGTAATACCGATTTATTTACATTATTTTACTTTAAATGACGGGAAGTATATAAAAAACGGATATCTGCCATATATCTGAATGATATATTTCGTGATTCGTACATTTCGTGTAAATTTCCTCTGAGTTTTTAATAAACTTCATCGCTTCTTATCTCCGGCCAAAAAAAAAAATCGTTTTAACCTAGTACTCATTATTGATACAGGTAATATAACGTACACATACAATATCCTTCTCCTTACATGAATTTTTAAAGCAATATGTAAATTTAAACGAACATACTAATTGTAACTTTGTGACACATAATTGCCTCGCATTAATTTTTTCCCTGCTCTCCGTAGTTCTAATATCTCTGCTCATTGCTAGTTTGCAGCAATAATATCGTTGTTGTATTCCGAGTGTCATATCGCTTATACTGTAAATAGACATTTCCTTGACTGTTTAAATCTAACCAAAAGTTTATATTAAATCTCATTTAATAGTTAACACATGTATAAAAAAACTAATGGTATCATATATAATGGTAGTAAGAATTTATTCTGGAAAAGCTTATAAGGAGAAACGAATTAGTCATTTTTTATTATATCTTTTGTTATATGAATACGTTACTCTGGTTAGATTATCAGAGTATTTGGTTAGGATTTTGCATAAATAAATTCATTTTACTTAAAATCACGTAGACTATAATTTCGAAAACGGATAACTGTTATTTATTTGACCAATACATCATTACGTTTCTCCGAGTTTTAAATACACTTCACAGTTTCTTACCGTCTGCGAAAAAATCTTAGGTTATGGTTTAACCTAGGGCTTATAACTGACACAGATAAAATAGCGTAAATATTGAATCCCTTCTCCTTACATGAATTTTGGCGTATAACTGATACAAATAATATAACATAAACATCGAACACCATTCTCCTTACACGAGTTTCTGCATCTAACTGTAGTAAATAAACAAAATGCGACATGAAGGAAGCAATCCAATATGGTGGCTGTTGATTGGCGAGTGACGGCTGTCAGGTGACCGTTCTGTAGCCAATACGTGTAGCAGCTATAGACGACGCACGCAGACGCCACGTTAGAGTTTTATATAATAGGATAGAGTATTCGTCTATCTCGATACTTTAGACCTGACTTCTATTAAAATTTTGAACATCTTGTCCCACCTAACATTATCAAAAGCTTTTTCTAAATCAACAGATGCCATAAAAGTATCTTTGTTTTTCCTAATCCGTCCTTCAAGTATTAATCTTAAAGACAGAATTGCTTCCCTTGTACCGCGATTTTTCCTAAACCCAAACTGATCTTCACCTACTCTCTCTTCCACTACCCTTTCCATCCTTCTGTATATTATTCTGGTCAGTAATTTTAAGCATGTGATGTTAGACTAATGGTGCGAGAATTCTCACATTTGTCGGCTTGTGCTTTCTTGGGAAGTGTGAAGATGATATTTTTATTTAAATCAAAGGAATTTCTCCTGTTTCATAACTTTTTGATATCAGCTTGAATAATCTTTCGATTCCTTCCTCTCCTAGAGATTTAAGAAGTTCTGCAGGGATCTCATCAATTCCTACTGCCTTATTTGCGTTCAAGTCATTCAGAGCTTTATTGAATTCTGTCCACAAAACAGGATCTGCTAAGTCATCAATATCGACATCGCCTTCCTTTTCCATTACACTATTGTTCAAGTCGTCCTCATCATACAGTTTCTCAATGTATTCCTTCCATCGGTTAGCTCTATCTTCTGAGCTTAAAAGAGGTTTCCCATCGGCAGTTTTAATGTTCATACCTCTTTTCTTCATTTCTCCAAAATTCTGTTCGATCTTTCTATATGCAACATCTACTTTACCTACGACCATTTCCTTTTCTTCTTCTTCACACTTTTCTTGTAGCCATTTTTCCTTTGCTTTTTTGCATTTCCTGTTTATTTGATTTCTAAATTGCCTGTATTGCTCTCTTCCTGCTTCATCCTGAGCATTTTTGTACCTTCTCCTCTGATCCATCAGTTCCAAAATTTCTTCTGTGATCCAAGGTTTTCGGGTAGCTTGTTCCCTAAAGCCTAATGTTTCTTTACCAGCTTTCATTATTTCGGTCTTTAATGCATTCCATTCGTCCTCGGTTGAGCTCCTTTCAGAGTTACTTCTTAGACCTAAGTCTACCATTTCTGCAAATTTTTCTCTCATACTAGATTGT
>JARYHS010003934.1:0-46835 GCA_031002005.1 Vandiemenella viatica
TCAGTTACTGTTGTTCTCTGTATTAATTTCTAGCTGCCACCATTTGCATCCCCTCCACTCCTGTATTTGATGTGCTGAATGTGGCTCTAACACTACACCCCCATATCAGGCATTAGTCTCACCAAAGCTCTGTAACCTGGTTTCCCTCCTCCAATACATCCGTGATCACTCTCTCCATTAAGTGAATGACAATGAAATATTTTCATTCAACCTGTCCAAAGTGTCTTGCAATGTTGAGTTTGTTATCAACTATTATGCCAAGTGATTCAGCAAACCATTTCCTCACAAATTTAGCACACTTCCAGATGTTATTTATTTATTTTTTTTATTCTTTATTTATCAATATTGTCTCATAGATCCTTTATGAGGAAGAACTCTGGGATGTGAAACATGTTATTTTACAAACATACAGTATGAGTCATAATCATAGTAAAAACAAGAATATGTTCCAAAGACAAATAGAGATAACAATAAACATAATTTTACAACTGAATTTTGAAAAGTCATATTGAATACAATTAATTAATAATTAGTTCTATTTCTTGAATGGAGTAGAAGGAGTTTCCAATAAGATAATCTCTCAGTTTTTCTTTAAATATATCTTTATTATCTGCAGACTGTTTTAAACTCTTGGGAAGTATTAAACAGAAGTGATCAAATAATTAACTCCTCTTTGTACTAATGACAGAGATGTTTGTTTTTGTGCATGTTATTTCTGTTTCTTGTATTGAAATTGTGTACCTGTGAATTAGAAGTAAACAGGTTAAAATGATCTATGACAAAGCACATGAGAGAATATATACTGAGAATCATTGTAAGAATTGAGTTTTTTAAAAAGTTGTCTGCAAGAAGTTCTTGGTTTTACCCTACACAACATCCTAATAGCTCTTTTCTGTGCTATGAAAACTTTTTACTTTGTGAAGAGTTTCCCCAAAAATTATGCCATATGACATCACTGAATGAAAATATGAGGAGTAACCTGTTTCGTTAATTCTAGATCTGCTGTTAGAGAAAGTGTTCGTATTGCAAAGGTGCACTACTTAACTTCTTCAGTAGTGAAGTGATATGTTCATGCCAACAGAGTTTCTCATCTATTTTAATACCAAGGAATTTTATACTCTTTGTTTCTAATATTGTGTTATTTTTATAGCTTACTTGTAAATCTGGCTGTGCATAATTTTTTGTTTTAAACCTAATATAATGTTTTTTTCAAAATTTAATGAATTTGCCTTAAACCAATTTGCTACTTCACTAAGTACTTCATTTATAATTATTCTAGATTGCTGTTTGGTGTTTTTCTCACAGTCAGGTTAGTGTCATCTGCAAATAAAACACTCTTAACTTTGTCAGATAAGTTTCCAGGAAGGTCATTGATGTACAACAAAAGAGGAGGGGTCCTAGGACAGAACCTTGTGGAATTCCATGTTTTATTTTCTCCCAGTCTGATGAAGCATCTTTACTTATTTTAGGATCAAAAATGGAAACTTTTTGCATTCGACTTTCCATGTCTGATTAAACCATTTACCTGTGGTTACATAAATACCATAGTATTTCCATTTTCTTCAAAA
The DNA here is from genome assembly GCA_031002005.1 of Vandiemenella viatica. Taxonomy (NCBI): domain Eukaryota; kingdom Metazoa; phylum Arthropoda; class Insecta; order Orthoptera; family Morabidae; genus Vandiemenella; species Vandiemenella viatica. Next base: position 1,569 of record JARYHS010003934.1, read on the forward strand.
GTAATTCATGATTTACACATGTTCAAATGCTTTTGCAAGATCACAAAAATATTCCTACAGGGCTCATTTTATTATTCAGTTCTCAAATGTGTTATTTAAAAATGAATATATAGCCATTTCTATAATGATCATTTTTGTGGAACCCAAATTGTGATTGAGTGAGGATATTATTTTGTTAACATGTTTTAACACTCTCCATCACATGACCTTTAAAAATCTTTGAGAATCCTGAAAGTAATGAAATGGGATGATAGTTATCTACACATATTGCTTCTCCTTTTTTAAACAAACAGTTATACAACTGCATATTTTAGTCTATTTGGAAACATGCCTTGCATTAAGGATTCATTACAAATGTGGGAAAGTACACGATTGATACAATCTGAAACATCTTTCAGTAATTTGCTTGAAATATTGTCATAGGTGGAAGAATTTTTAGGTTTTAATTGTTTTCATGTGTTTATTTATTTTCTAAGACTGTTACTGGTGGCAATTGCATTTCTACAAATTTATTATGGAAAGCAGTCTGAAGAAGCCTATAGGGCAGTATGGGGGGATTGCTTTTCTATGCCTAATTTCTCTACAACTGAATTAAACATTTTTGCTAATTTTTTCACAAACTTCCCCTACTTCACTTTTAACAGATCCATTTTATTCTATTTTTATGTCTTTAGAGTGATTTACAAATTTTCCTGTTCAGTATTTATTATTTTCCATAGAGTTTTCATCTTATTGCTTGAATTCTTCATTTTCTCTGATATATACCTGTTCTTGGCCTTTTTTATTACATTTCTTAGTATTTTAGAATAAAGTTTGTAATGAGCTTTTAGTTTATAATTATCTAATTCTCTTACTTTTAAGTAAAGGTCCCTTTTTATTTTACAAGATACTTAATACCCTTTGTTATCATTCCCTTACCCAGTTCATTGTTTGGAGTATTGACAACTTTCCCTTTTTTGAAACTTGCTTCGAAAAGTGTTTGAAATATATTGAGAAGGAACAAAAGTTTTCATTAACACACTGTGCATGGAACACTTCCGACCATTGTTCATTATATAAGGAATCTATTAAATGTTTTATATAGTTTTCATTAATATTTCTTCTATATACCCAACTTTCCTTTATCTGTTTAATAGTGTTTCTAGACTTGATACATAACAGCTGAGCATCATGAACTGAGATACCATTTATTACTGGAAGTATGTTGTAATTGCTGTACTGAGAAATATCCATCAAAAAAATTATCAATTGCAGTCCTGCTATTATTTTGTATTCTAGTAGGGAAATTTACAAGTGCCGTTAAGTTAAAAGACAACATCAAGGCATCCATATCTAGCTTCTCATTGCTGTGTCTGAGAAAGTCAACATTAAAATCTCCACAAAAAACTATTTGTTTGCTATTTTTGAAACATAGTAGCAAAGACTCTAACTGCGATAAAAATTTCCTAAGGGGGGCCCTGTAAATTGCTATTACTATGAGCTCTTCCTTACTATATTCTAGTTGAGTAACAGAGCATTCAAGGTGCTGTTCTATACAATACTTATTTACATCTACGCTGTTGCACTGAATATTATTTTTAACAAAAATGGCAAACTCCTCCTTTCTCCATTTCACATCTACAGAAATGAGAACTTAGTTTATAATTTGGGATGGACAGCTGAGATATTCCTGTGTCAGACAAATGATGCTCAGATATGCACAAAACATCTACATTGCAATTTCTGAAACTTTTAATCTCTTTTACGCATAAGGTAATGTCATTAGTTTTACTAAATATTCCCCTTATATTTTGATGGAGAATAGTGGTCTGAATACTTTGATTCAATGAATTCAAATTGATTACGTTATTAGTACATACTGGTATGTCAGATGGAAGGTCTAATTTCAATAAGTTTTGATCAGGAGAGACGTTAATTTCTTTTAGACATCTTAATACATTTATTTTATTTACACTAACAAAGGCTGCAACTTAACACCACTTATAACCAGAATACCTCTTTCACTCACCTAGCATCCCCCTATCTCATCAGCAATAAGAAGAGAAAGCTTCCTTTTACCTCTGAAATTCAGATGGATCCCATGGCGAGTATAACTGTCCCTACCTATGAAGGCCACATGTGTGAATTTGCTAGCTGCCAGAGAACCCTCTCCAACGATGCATTTGTACACCTAATACATTTGTATGCAAAATAACAATACTGTGCATGATTTGAACAGAATATTACTAAAATTCTGAAATTCAGATATAAACTCATTTCTTGATCCCTATTAAGTCAGCGTTAGTCAACAGATGCGACTTCAACACAGCAACACATGAGGCATCAGGCCACTCTGTGATAAATAGAAGCATGGGGGACTTCATTTATTAAATTATGGATATAAGAGCAGATTAGTATGATTCAAATCTAAAGGTAAGATAAGACAAAGGAGTGGATTCTTCTTCCCAGTTCCCATATCTTCAAGCAATCTGTCATCACAATACAAAGAGCATGAGAAATTCAAAGGACAACCATTACACTGGAAACAAAATGGTTTTTTATGAGCAGGAAATGAGCTTCACCAATGCTTCTGTAACTTTTAGCTCCACGTACTCCTATAAATTTTCCCAGACAAAGGCAAACTCCCTGAACAAAAAAAAAAAAAAAACAACAGTCTTTTGTTTTTAGCTCCACTACTCACAACAATGAGAGATATTCACCATTGTGTGTGTTATATGCCTGAAATAGCCAGTTGGCCATTACATAAATTTTATCGCGAACCCCTATGATTGACTGGCAGCACCTGCAGTTTGCATACACCACTTTGCGAAGCTCTGATGTAGACAGTTTCATACTTCTGTCTCCATTCACCATAACATTCTTTAGCATGAAATACACTGATGATTTGATTTTAAATGACATTGATAATGACACATATGTATTAACATAAGAAGGAATAACCTGTTCAGATATGAAACAGATGTTTATGAAATACAGGTTTTCATGTAAAAAATCTGAAATCATGTACCTTATTGGAAACTACAGGGCGTTCGCCGGGAAACGCAACCCACTGTTAGCGCTACAAGGAAGAAACTGCTCCCGGCGAGCGAGCGATCAGCTTCCGGCATTGTTCGACCGTCGGCCGCGGACTATTTCACAATAATTACGCTTCATAAACTTGTGTGCTAAGCATTTAAATGTGTCGTAATTCATTAGCTTACCTTATAAAAGATGCTGGAAGTGTTGACCCTCTTGTGCAATGCACATTTCACATATTCTGAACATATTTCGAGACACACGCTGGATTTCACCTTTGTCAATGGACATTATTACTTGATAGATTTTTTTCCTCAAGTACTTCCAATGTGTGAGGATTTCCTTCGTACACCTTACCCTTAAGTTTACCCCAAAGGTAGAAGTCACAAGGGTTTAAATCCGGTGATCTGGCGGGCCACAACCCACGGCTGATTACACGATCATAAAACACTTCGTCAAGTGCAGCAAGCGAATTTCTAGCGGTGTGAGCTGTCGCCCCATCCTGTTGAAAATAGCGTACAATTTTTCTTCTTCAGTAAGGTTTCTCGAAAAACGGTTTCACAATATTTTCGATATATCTTGCGGAAGTAAGAGTTTCACGGAAGAAAATTAGACCTATGATTCTCGAAGCACTAATCGCACACCAAACACCCACTTTTAAGTCATGCAATGGCAGTTGGAGTAGAGTATTTGGTTTTTCTGAACTCCAGTGTCGACTGTTTTGAGCGTTAACATAACCACTCAGATGAAACCAGGCCTCATCAGAGAAAAATGTCAGTTGCGGATCAACAGTGCCATCGTGGACACCCTGCAGGTACCAGTTGCAAAATCTAATCCTAGGCCCCTGGTCTATTTCTGTAATTTTATGCACCACAATTGTTTTGTACGGCTTTAAGTGAACTAGCTTTGTTACTTTCCAAGCTGACGTCTTAGATACGCCTGCCTGCTGCCCTAACTGACTTAATGATTTTTTGGGTGACTGTTCTAGTCGAAAAGCGATATCGTCAATTTTCTCCTCTGTGAGAATACGGTTGACCGACAGTCTCTTTTTGTTGAAAAAATGAACCCGTTTCTCTTACTTTTTTAACCAGACGCAGAATTGTTGATTTAGCTGGCAGTAAAGCGCCAGGATATTCGCGACGAAATTTACTGCGACACTTTTTAAACGACTTCTTCTTCACATATGTATCGTAGAGAAATATTCTTTGTTGCAAACTGTAACGTACCATAATTTTACTCACACTCAAACACGGTACAGATTAGTAAGAGTATGAAGCCCTAAACCAGCCAAACCGCAAAGAAACGTTTATTCACAACACTGATTAATAAGAGACTGAAGTCACAAACTAGCTACAATGCAAAGAAACCGTTCTTAACCATGTAAGGGTCCCATTATACTGTGCCACTGCACTGTTGGGGCAGCGGAGGTGTTAAACAGTGCGGTGATTCACGGTATCGTGTGGCGGGAACCGCTGGCCCCGCTGACCGAGCAAGTTGCAGACTGGGAGGGTTGCGTTTCCCGGCGAACGCCCTGTATAATTCATACCATTCAATTTTTAATATCTGACTCTCAGAGGAACTGATATTCAATCCTAGTCTAGGCAAGAAGCATCTGATGTTCTATTAGTTTTATACACTTATCAAACATTTGTATCTACCAAGGCACTGCTTTGATACCAGAAACAATCCTCTAATAGCAATAATAATACTGAATTTGATTTGGTAAACCAACTTTTCAATAAGTAGAATCTTTCACCATAGTTGGAAAATGCTAGTTAACCAGGCTATTTTGCCATGGCTGCCAAATAAAGATGTATTAAAAATAGATACAGGAGAAGGTGCTAGACATTATTCTCAGAAACTATTTCAGAAGTGCTCTTAATTTATAACAGCACACATATAACAATCAACCCAATATCGACAAAGGCAATTGCACATATCGTTATTTCCAATTGTTAATAACAACATTATGCATAACTTGCCATTTGCTTAGATTTTTGATAGTCAGGTACTTATAAATCTACTTTTAGTGCAAAATTTCTGCATACGAGATAAAACTACTTAAAGTTAAAATAGACTGAAATAAAAATGCCAAAAACATAAATATTAAATAGGAACTACTGATCTTACCTGCTTTGTGATGTGCTGCTAGTGTATTTATGAATCTGTAGTTTCCCCTCATCTTCAAACACTTCTGAGCACTGGGTACAAACAAACAAAGGGGCAGAAACAGTTGAGACATGGTGGAAGACGTGTTTTGTTAGAGAGAACCAAGATGAAAATGTCTGTGCACAAAATCCACAGGCAAGTTCCATTGCTGAAGGTGCTGGAAACAAGGATCTGAAACAAGCAGTGAAAAGAATTTTAAATACCTGTGAACGTTTTTGCAGTGGCAGCACTGTGTTTTCAAAAGAATTTTAGTTTGCTTAATATAAAAGATGGATTAAAAACAATAGACAAAGTATATCAAAATATCATAAATTATGTCACATGAAATATTAAAGCAAAAAAATTTCTGAGATATTTAGATTAATCATTATAACATTTTTTTGCTAGTTGCTTATGATATACTTATAGTCATTTCAATCTCAATTGTAATATGCAGTATTAGGCAGAGATCACTTTTTTGGAATTGTTGCGAGCTCAGCCAATTTCATGGGATTCCTATTTGCACCTTGAGGAGCCAGAAAATAGCCATAACTAAGCTTCTGACCAGAGGATATGCAGAAGGCTTGACTTGTGATCCAGTATAATAGGATACAGGACTACAAACAGCATACAGGTACTTGGATAACACTGGAACTTGTAGGATTAAAACACATTTTAGTTTTAGTATGATTAAACATATTTTAGTTGGAGCTGGGAGTGAACTATGGCACAAAACATCGAGATCACCAACAACATAGTATTTATTAATCTTAGTGAAGTTATTGTTGTGTTAGAATGAGTTTGGTACCACTTAAAGAAAGCTGTATCAGAATCCCAATATAAAGACTGAATCTAGGCCCATTTGCCAAAATCTAGTATTCAGGTATTTAAGTTTTTGGTTGGACACACATTTAAATTTTCAAGCCAAACACAATAAGACAACAGAAAGAGCAGTTGATGGCATGAATGAAAAGACTACTGTCAAAGCTTAGTCCTTTTTCATGGACTGACAGGGTCACATCTTGAGGTGTGTGCTGGTAAATAGAAGACCGGACGACACATTAGAGCACAGTGTTTACCGTAAGGCTACGCACACGGACCAGTATTTACATGCGTCCAGCTGCCACCACCCATCACAGTGGGAAAGAGTGCTAAATACACTGGTCCACAGAGCATACGTGACTTATGACAAAGACTGTCTGTCTACTAAACTAACACTCCTCAAGCATGTGTACCAAAGTAATGGCTATGACAACAGCCAAATTCAGTGCACTTTCAGGCAGAAGACCACTCGAGAACCAACTGACGAGGAAAACAAATGGAGAACCTTCATCCATTATGTCGATTTTTTTTTCCGATGAAGATTGGTAAAATTTTACACCGACAAAATGTCAAGTAAGTTTACCGCCTGCCAGCCAAAGCTCTTCTTGGCTCAGTTAAAGACAATCTGGGACTTTAGGAAACCTGGCGTATACTACATACCATGCGAGTGTGGAAAATTATATATCGAGCAGACAATTCTCACAATAGAAGAACAGTGCACAGAACATACACGGTACACTGAGTTACAGCACCCGTCAAAATCAGTAATTGCAGAACATTGTCTAGAGACCCGGCATACTATCAAATATGAGGACACCAAAGTCCTGAGAAGCAAATCTCACTTTTGGTACTGTGTATACAAAGAAACCATTGAGATCCCGTTACAGAATAACCTCATCAACAAAGACAGCAGGTTCCAACTCAGACAAGCTTGGATCCCAACACTGAAGTGGCTCCAGAAATACCACAGCCAAGGCACAGTACGCGATGGAGGTAGATTGCAGACTGAAGATCCCCACCACCGGTGACGAAGAGCCACGGTGGGACTGGAGGGGATGGGTCGAAAGGTATAAATTGCACTCCGGCAGGTCTGGCCAAGCAGTGGCGTCCTGGACTGTGCACCTCACGCCGGTCAGCAGACGCAACCTGAAGATGATGGCACATTTCGCCGTCGAAAATTCGCTGTACTACGAACAATTGATCCGGCTGTATGCCAGATAGATCTTCAAACAATCAATCCAATATCCATATAGACAATTTCATATATCATTATTTCCAATTGTTAAAAACATCATTATGTATAATTTGTCATGGGCTTAAATTGATGATAGTCAGGGAGAAATAACTAGATTTTATATAAAATTTCTGCTTACAAGATACAGCCACTTGTAGTAAAAAAAAAAAAAAAAAAAAAAAAAAAAAAACGAAATCAAAAGCCTGAATCACAAATATTAAATAGGAAACACTTATCTTACCTTCTCTGTGAAGTTCTATTAGTGTTCTTATGAATTTGTAGTTTCCTCTCATCTTCGAATACTTCAGAGTGAGTAGAAATATATAATGGAGCAGAAACAGCCGAGACATGGAGGAAGACATGTTTTGTTATAGAGCTCCAAGATACAAATGTCTGTGCACAGAATACACAGGCCAGTTCCAATGCTGATGGTGCTTTGAACAAGGGTCTGAAATAAATAGTACCAAGAATTTTAGTTTTATTACTACAAAGAAAGTGGATTAAAATGAATACACAAGCATACCAAAATAGCATAAATGTCACATGAAATACGACTAAACAATAAAAATCCTGAAATCTTTATATAAATTAATATACCACTTCCTTCACAGTAACTCATAATACATATCTGTATTGTAACATGCAGCATCAGACAGTCATTAAACACAGCATCTGTCTAGGGTATTTAAAAGAGAAGAGTCTACGCAAGAAACATTTTTTTTACTTATGGCTTTATACCAATTGACTTCAAAGTCATTAGAGGCGGTATAGGATTAGGCACAAGGAACTGGAAGGAATTCAGCCATGGTGATTTGAAGGAAGCATCCCCACATCTGCCTGGAGTGATTTGGGGAAACCACGGAAAACCCAAATTTCTACTCCCGGACGGGGATTCGAACCGGTGTCCTCCCAAATGTGAGGCCAGAGTGTTAACCGCTCACCCACTACGCAAAGTATGCAAACCAACAAAAGCACATGAAGCTAAAGGGGGTAAACCTCAACCATTATGGGTTTCAAGTTTCCAGATAGACAGAATGCATATAATCGAAAAAGTTGTCATTTTTTTGGACATCTTGGGTTTATTGAATATTTCAGAGGGTTTCCTGTTGCAACCTTGTAATAACCAAAAATGGCGATCACTAAGCTTCTGACAAGAGTATACCCACAAGGCTAAATTTGGTAACCAGTATGCTGGGATCGAGGACTGGAAACAGCACACGGATACTCCAGACAACAGTGGAACACCTTTGCCAGTGAATGTTTGTTGTACTGAAAAGAAATTTTTGAACAGAGCTGAGAACAGCAACATAGGATTTATCAATCACAGCGAAGGTTGTAGTTGTATTTAAGTTTGGTTCAGCAATGTAAAGACTTAATACAACCAATAAGAAGAAATCCAGTATACAGGTGCATAAGCTCTTGATTGCAGGAGCATTTAAACTTCGAAGCTAAATGCAAGAAGACAACAGGAAGAGCAATGGATACCATAAATAAAAGGAATAGTGTTAATCACAATATAACAACTGCTGGAATCCACATAATAAGAGAAAACCGAGAATTGTGGATAAGTTGTGATGCTCTGGCCTTGCATTCAGGAGAAAACAGATTCAAATCCCCCAAGGAGCCGTCTAAATTTCAGTTTTCTATGATATTTCAAAATAACTCAAAAAAAGGCAGGATGGTTCCTTCAGAACTGGCATCGCCCAATTCCGCCTCATTCCTTATCCGTAGACCTCTCCCATCTCTAATGATTTCAACATTGATGAGGTGTGAGGCCAAAACCAAACAAAAAATTGAAAGGAATCACAATATCCATATTTGTATATTATTATGTCCCCAGAATCTTTCTTTACTATAGGTCCAACTTAAATATTTTATCAAAACTTTAATAGAATTAATCACATGGGACCTTTTATAGAATCGCCATAATAAGGAGCTCCATTGTTCTCTAAGCTAATCATATCTATTCATCAACCAGAATTGTCAAGAAGAGCTATTGACTGTTACCTACATTAGATTATATTCTAAATTCAAATCAATAAACAAATTATTTTTAAAAGGAATTCATTTTCTGTCTTGCAAAATTGTGTTTCAAACAGTAAGTACAAGTCAAAAATGAAAAAGGATTCTTGAAAAGAAATACTGAAATAGATTACATTTTTGTTGGAATAGACACACGTTAAAGTGGTCCATGTTGTGTAGGACATGCTGTTCCATTCCTGTATGTTAGTCTGGATGCACTCTGAGTGTGTGAGTGACTGGTTACTTATGCAGGTGCATATGAGTTGGTGAGTGCTTATGTGTATGTTAAAGTCTGTTGCATGTTGTCAGCCCACATAATTTGATATGTATCGTTGAGGTAGAGACTAAACATATTCAGCGTAAGTGTTCGTGGATGTGTGAATGTGTGTGGTTTGGTGGTTGGGATGCTGTGTATATGACATTGTGATGCTAGCAGACTGAACAAAATGAAGAATATTTGGACTATGAAATTCAGTATTTTAACTTCTTGGAATCCTTTGAGAGACTTCCTAAATAGACGCACTATCTCAAATGTGTTAACCACTTAGAGATCAGGCTGATATATGAAAAACAGAATGAGGACAAAACATAGGTGAATTCAATTATTAAATTGTCAATACAACGATGAGACAATTCTACTGCAAATCTGGATGTAAAGCAAAATATTAAGCAACAAAGTGGTGGATGGAAATAATTCGTCATCTTCCCAGCACATACATCATCATGCTAACTGTTGGTAACAAAACAAAGAACATAAGAAATTTAAATGACACTCACTGTCTTTTATACCCCACTAAAGATATGCACGCTTGGGGGTTGTACGATTTTGCTTAAATGCCAGTCTTCTTTTACAGACCCAGTGTGTATTCGAGGGGATTCGTCAGTGTGGGATACGAATCCACACTCCTATTATGAAACCACATTATACCACTCTGCCAACATGAACACTAGTTAGAAAACTAAATTAAATGTTTGTCTATGAGCACTCATGAAATATACTAGTTTCTTTGTAAATAATATATTAAAAATTTATTTTGGCACATGCTTTATCCGTGCAAAATTTTTATAATCTATTATGTAGAGAAAAATATTTGTTGCCTTGGTTAAGTTAATAATATATATCATAAAGAAGACATTTCATGCCAATGGCTACCACCCTAATATAATCAGCAAGGTCACAACAGCTCACGATGCTCAACTACCACCTACTATCTCATCACCGACAGAAGAGGCCATCAGACCAACTGGCGGCCAGTGGTGAAGTTACACTACATCCTGGGGATGACAGGCAACAGTGGCTGCCTTCTACAAAGATATCCATCACGTGTACAGGACATCCAGGAAGATGCCGGATATACTCGTGAAGGTAAATGATGAGAGAGTTAAATTACAGACACCGGGTGTATACCAAACATCCTGCAGGTGTGGGCAGGTGTATAGAGCATTGAGACGAGATGCATCATCAAGGAATGGCTGAATGAATATATGAAGCATTTTAAAAATTATGAATTCAGCAAATCAGCTGTCACACTACATTCAGTCGCACCAGTGCTTCAGCTCTGGAAAGCAGACAGTGGTCCAGGCAGGTCAGAGAAAAGTTTGAAATACAAACTAAGGTGCAATAATACAAACTCGGATAACGGGTTCCAGCTTAGCAAAATGTGGCGGTGTCTGTTCAGGAAAATGAACCAATCAATCCACCTGCGCTAGCGGTGGCAACAAACAAGAGGTGCCTCTGACAGGTGACAGGCATGGCAGCGACAGCCAAAATGTCAGGTTTTAAAAAATCAGCATAACTCCACTTGGAGCACCAAGAAAACCAATTTTATATTTATCCTACATTTAATTTAGAACCTAATTGTAATCTTTTTTTGATAGCAATGAAAACTACAGCAACCAGCATCACTTGGGAAGGACACTCAAACATTATTTACAATGACTGTGTATTTTTTGGTTTTTATATATACCACTAAACTTAAGGATTACTTATGGCTTTACTTTATTTCCTTATGCCTTTAAGTCATTGGAAGCAAGGAATACGAAGGAATTTGGTCTCGGCCTTTTTTTTGTAGGAATCCTCGCTGCATTCACCTGGAGCAATTTACAGAAGAAATGGTAAATCCAAATCTGAATGCCCAGACGGGGATTCGAACTGGAGTACTCCCAAATGCGAGGCGTGAGCATCACATGGCTTTACAGCTGGTTGACAAAAGGTGATTAGAGGAAGACAGGGACTGGTGGCAAGGGATAGAAAGGAATTCAGACATAGAATTTACCTGGATTGAAATTTAGGAAAACATTGAAAACCCAAATCTGGATGGCCAGAAGGGGATTCGAACCAACGCCCTCTCAAACGTAAAACCAAAGTGTTACTGGACATCCACCATGCTTTATGCGATTCTGCCACGAGTCAACAAATTACATGTTTTGTCTCTCTATTGGCCGTGACTGTTTGCATATATCATAAAAGTAAATTAATCTGCAAAAACAGACATGATTTAAATTATTTTAATCATACCATAAAATTCAATTACTCAGCTACAAAAACATAGAACACCAATGACACTTGTTATGCTAGTACTTAATTGTATCAGCAACAGGTAAACTGTTCACCATAGAAAAATGATGTATGTTAGATAGAATAATCTACATTTAACACAGTGGCAAGTCCTGACCAGATTTTAAAGTAACATTAATTTCTGCAACATCAGCTTACTGTTTAGTAACAAGGAAACACCTTACCCATCAGGAACAGGTTCCATTCCTGAATACTGTTGTTCGGCTCCTTCCAGCATATTCTATAAAAAAAAAGGAAATAATGAGAAATATGGTATAATATACGCATAAACTAGGAATATGGTTTCACCTTTATAAATATGGAAAGTTCTTTACTGATGCTTATTACCTAGTGATATCATTAAACCAAGCAAACAACATCAAATACTCAAGTCTCAAACAGTTGGTAAATTAAAACTTTAGTTAGTTTCAGAATATCATCTAAACACACTGGTCTAAGTGATGGAAAATAATTCATAAAGGGCTACAAGAAACATCTTACTGGTCGCTCGTGTAGGCTTTACGATTTATTAATGGCGCTGCAAAATTATTGTACATACTACAAGAATGAATTCTTTTGTTTTATATATAAACATATATCCTAAATAATATAAATAGGTTAATTTTTTTGTTAGTGCTTCATATCTTACCCACCATGTGGTTATTAGCACTAGGAGATAATTGTCATCATGTAATGATGAAATGATCTCGCATTCATCAGAAGTGATTTTGGGGAACCATAATGTGAGTGTCAGGGCTCAGCATAGAGAGCACGTCATACTGAATGTCTGCCTGAACATCACTGCTTGCCCCCAAAGCTCATCTAGTCAGGTTGGAAACTTTCTTTTAGCAGTTGGAGTACTTTCGGCAAAATTATTTGATACTTTATATATTAAATAATTGGGAGGTAAGTTAACAAATTCATCATAGCTTACATGGATGAATAAAAACAGATACAATTTACAACCACCGAAGGATTTTTTTTATTTTTATTTAATTTCTGCTTGGAGCTTTATGGTGCATTGATAAACTCGGGGTGAGAAACGTTGACTGCGAAGTAATCATGTTACTGTACACAGCTGGTAGTGTAGTTGGCTACACATTCAGTAGAGAATATCACTGACTCAACAGAATGGCTCCCGAGGTATATTAATATCTGTGTCACTAGAGAACTGAGAGGAAACTCTCCCTGTGAGGAAAAACAACAAGAAAATCATACAGCTGATGGTAACTCCTTTTTTCTACTAATATCATTCAAATAAATATGGAGTTATATCCCTGTGACATACATTGACTGTCAGTGGAATATCAAGAGGATACTCCATCTTTGGTGTAATTGGAGATATTCTCTGCATGTCAATATGAAGTAATCTTCACAAGTTATATTAAAAACTTAGCGACATGACAACAGAGTAGGTCATCAGACCAATGTGTTGTCATAATGCCTATACAGGCACAATGTTAAGTTGAACAGTACACAAAACTGTAAGGAGAAAAAATCAGTGATTTTCAGAGACTGATTAGAATTGTTAGTGTGACCTCAGAACTGTTTATTCCTAGCAGCTGTGAGTTGACGAACTATACTCGTGTCTCAAAGCACCAACAACGACAGCAACACGAGTCGACAACTCAATGTGAACCACCACTGAACCTGCAAGAGGCGAATAAAATCTCTGTCACCATGAAATGGAACCTATCCACAATTCCCATACCTTGGTCTATGATCATGGCTCAGTTGCAATAGTAAATAGAACAATACTAATTATAATATTCAGTATTCACCCATTTTACAGAAAAGAACTACTACATTGTATATGCACATACATCTCAGCAGAAATATTTGATTATTAATTTTTTACCTTAACGTCTTACTAGCAACTAATTAAAGATCGCGAATTTCATAGGATCACCACAACAATGTTATTTGGACAAAAACACAACTTGGTGTTTTAGAAAGAAACACACAGTACGTCACAAAGGAACACACCTCTCCCTAATGCAACACATGTAAACCTGAGCAGGAAAATTCTGATAGCAACCGGAGGACACTAACAAACTGAAATCTATCTGTGTGCTTTACATTGATAAGTAAACTTTCTCACTTTTAGAAGTAAACGTTTCATTTGGTGACAGTCTATTGACTAGCAAATATGTCATACATTTAGGCTACATTTTAAGAACTCCGTATTTAACCAATTTTAATTGAAAGTGGAAAGCAAGATATTAAATAACTTTCAAACAACTACAGATCACTGTTCCTCAACAGCTTGCGTCGTGTGCTACGTATTCTTCAATACAGCAATACAAAACATCAATAAACACAGACCAAAAATAAAAAAAGTGATAGAAATCATTGTACAATACATACCGACTGAGTGGCATAATAGTGAGAAATTTCCGTGCCTGCAGTACTTTACAGACAAAAGTGAATTTGAACAATAACTGTTATAATAGGAGGTTTCTTTCTTCTACTTGGCCTACCGATTTATCACAGTGAAACACTAATATATACCGTTTACATTAACAGTAAATGAATTTGCTCATATTTTTTTAGATGATCAATCGCAACTTATTTAATGGAATCGTGAACATTACATCGTCCATTCATACAGTTTAATGAGTAAAATGTGCTGATTCACAATTCTTCACAACCAAACTGAACAGCGGGCGAGTGAGAGGTGTGTTCTGCTGTTAAGCTGTGCTGAGCGACTCCGTAAGCAGCTTTAAGCTGTGAACCTACCTCTTCCAGAATATATACGGCATTCATAGGCTCCATATCACCTCCTCCTGTCGTCTTGAGTGAGCAAATAACTACACAACAAATAACTACGTCCCAAGTAAACAGCTGATAGGTCCTGCAACAAAGATGCTTAATGTTGTAGTGTCAGAATTTCACTCTAATTTTCTGCTGCTAAAAAAGACAGAGATCATTGCTAGCTGAAATTCTAAATTGTTTTCCGTTCTCTCGTTCCATCGACATATGAAATTTACAGGTCCTTTAAGAATTATTTATTTAAGTTATGCACCAAAATAAAGGCGTCAGTAAATCTAAAATCTAAAATCCGATAATTCAAGATCCACATTACTTGGATTCAAATAAATTTTACTGCCATACAGCGCATGCTTCTGAGGCAATATTCCTAGCTATTAATTACCCCTTTCTTATTATGTTATGATTTTATTAACTTTGTGTGTAAAACTCATCCTCCCATTTACTTTTGCCATATACCAATTTTAATTTTAAATTCCTTCAACGATTTTGGCACATTATTTATTAATTCCCTCAGTAATTTGTTCCAACCCCTGACTCCCTTACCAACAAAAGAAAAGTTTCCCACTCCCTTATGCATAAAATCGAGTGCCAGCTTGTGGTCATGGTCGCCTTTCCCCTTCCAAGCACTATTACTAATTATTTGACCAATATCCCTCCAAGCCCCATTACCGACGTATGCCCTGTACATTCCCAGCACTCTCTTCACCCTCCAATGACCTGCCAATCCAACTCCTTTATCATATCAGTTACTGACTTGGTCCTGTGATAATTTCCACTAAATAATCTAGCTGCTCTTCTTTGCATATCCTCCATTTGCTGTGTTTCATACGCAAAACGTGGGTTCCAAACTACACCTTCATATTCCGGCAATGGTCTAACGCAACTTTTAACCCCATTTCTTCGCATCTATGATCTAAGGAATAAGTGATCATGACGCAGTTCTGATGGATATTAGAGGATTCAGTGAACCAGCAGCCAAAACTGAAGGGGGAAGTAGGTACAATTATAAAAAGGCACAGATTTTAAATTTGAAGAGATATTTCAGAGAACGTTTCAGCAAATGGAAGGAAGGCACAAGTACAGTAGAGTCAAGGTGGGGAAGAGTTCAAGGAGATAATTAGAAAGGGGTAAGAAAAATTCATTCCAATGCAGAATATAAAGAGAAGTAGAGAACCTGTGTTCTATAACAGGGAAGTGAGAAGGTTAAAGAGGGTGGTACGAAGAGAACATAACAGAGTTAAGAGACAGCGGGGTAGATTGGAATATTTGAAACAACTAAACAAGGACTTAATAACAGCAAAGAAAGTGGCTAAAGATGGGTTTATGAAGAGTATTGTCAGTGCAGGAGGACCACTGACTGATGCATCTAGAAATTTCTATGGCTATATCAGGAAACTGAGGGGAAGGAGGGTGTAGAGATGCTCATAGATAAGGATGGAGAAGTAGTTACTGAGGATTTGAAAAAGGCAGAGATTTTAAGTTACTGGTTTAGTGAGAACATTAGGGACAATGAATCAGAAACGGGAAGGTCTAATTCGGAGAATGAGCTTAACAATACCATTAGAAATGAAGATACTAAAAAATTCATCCTGAAGAAATCATGAAGGAAATAAGCAAACCTGAAAAAATATAAGGGGGCTGGTGCAGATAATATTACAACAGATATCTTAAATATAGCCGGATGTGACATTGTACCTTATCTTGAAATATTATTTAAATTGAGTCTGGATACTTGCTGCTTACCACAGGACTGGAAAAGTGCAATAGTAGTACCGGTACATAAAGAAGGGGTGAGAAATAGAGTCGAAAATTACAGGCCAATCAGTTTGACTTCAGTGGTAGGTAAATTAATGGAAAGATTGATATGCAACCACATGAGAAATGTATGTGAGGAACGTAAGTGGTTTTCAGGTAGGCAACATGGGTTCAGGCAAGGATATTCATGCGAATCTCAGTTGGTGGGATATATGCAAGATATTTCAGATAAAATGGACAAGGGAGGCCAAATTGATAGAGTAGCTACTAGATCTTTCAAAGGCGTTTGACAGAGTAAGCCACAAAATGGTAGCAAATAAGGTAAAAACTATTGGAGTGGATGAGAAGATGATTTCCTTGGTAAAGAATTTTTAAAAGGTAGAAAACAGAAAGTTAGGGTGGGAAATGCGGTATCAAACGAAGTGGAAGTTAGAATGGGAGTGCCGCAGGGTAGCGTATTGGGACCATTGCTATTCATTATTCTAATGAATAATTGTGTTGATTGTTTACTATCTGAAATTGGATTGTTTGCAAATGACATAATGCTGTATAAAAGAATCAAAACGATAGAGGACTGTAAACAGTTGCAGGGTGATCTGGACATGATATCTAGTTGGGTTTGTAAACATGGGATGAAGATAAATGCAAAGAAGGGTCAGCTAATTAGATACACAAATAAAAAACAAAAGGTTAATAATGAATATAAGGTGGGGAAAGAATTGCTTGCTGAAGACTTGAAATGTTAATATCTTGGCATTACATTTGATAACAAGCTTAACTTGGCAGGGACACATTGGACAGGTGGTATTAACAGGTTTCAAAATTCTGGACTTGTTGGAGAGAGTGATGAGGGGATGCACGAGAGAAGTAAAGGAATTGGGTTACAAAACTTTGGTCAGACCATTGCTCGAATATGATAGTGTAGTATCGGACCCACATTTTGAGTATCAAATACAGGAGTTGGAGAAGGTGCAAAGAAGGGCTGCTAGATTTGTTTCTGGAAATTACCGCAGAATGCAATCAGTGACAGATATGATAAAGGAGCTGGAATGGGATTCATTGCAAGACAGGAGGAGGATGAGGAGGGTCACCACAATCTGGCACTCGATTTCAGGCACAAGGGTGTGGGAAGATTTTCTTTTATAGGTAAGGGTGTCAGGGATTGGAAAGAGTTACCAAGGGGAATTATGAATAACTTACCGAAAACGTTAAAAGAATTTAAAGTTAAAATTTGTAGAGGGCAAATGTAGGTGGGTGCAGAATAGGGAGGAAGTTGGGTGTGTAGGGAAATTGCCACCGGAGCGTGTGCTCCATTGCAATTAAATTAAATTACAATTGAAGCCTTAAACAGGCAATTCTGTCCCCCGTCTTTTAATCATAAACATCCTTCTTTTACTTTTACTTTTTTTTATCTGTGTACCTAATAAGCTGACTCTTATTTTTGTTTAATATATTCAATGTTGAAGTAGCAAGTTATATATACCGGGTGTCCACAAATGAATATCGGGGTTTAATGCTTTACAAGATTTATTACATTATCCTTACAGTTATAAATGATATTTTAAATGAAAGAGCAACTCAAACTGATGATACCATCTACGGATGTTATTGTCACTTGGAGGATCACGCCCGAACTTAATGCGGAACGCACGCTGCACAGTAACTACAGATTCAGTCTTTGCAAACTGTAAAACACAAAACGCTTTCTCTTCACTAGTCGCCATCTTTGCTACTACCGCATTCTAGCGGATCGCAGTGGAAACATTTCACGCACATGCGCACTAGTGCCAACAAACAAAACTGTTTGAGTTGCTCTTTCATTTGACATATCATTTATAACTGTAAGGATAATGTAATAAATCTTATAAAGCATTAAAACCCCGATATTCATTTGTGGACACCCTGTATATCCTACTGAGGTAACTCGCAGCCCTACACAGTCTTCTTTTGCTTTGATCCTATTCCATAGCATCATGTCGCCTGCAAACTACCTGAATCTCGACTGTAAAACTATCAACACAATCATTCTTCACAATGATGAACAGCAGTGGCACCAATACTCCACCCTGTGGCACGCCCCCATCCTTTGAAACGACATGTCCTGTCCTTATTCCATGCTTTCTGCTTTTCTGAACTTTCTATACTGCAACACAATTACTATAAAAGCTTTCAATTTACTTCAAACCAGTATACTTCTCATTGTATCATAAACCATAGAGTGATCTACTGCTATTCTATCAACATCTACTGTTCACCTGACAATATGAGACTAAACAAATATGTTTGCATGAAGTCAAGTTGATGATTTTTTAATTAGTTTCTTTCATTGTTGATATTTCTGATGTAGTTGTACATTATTCTCTCTGCTGTTTTGCCTATCACTTATGTCAAACTAATTGTGCAGTAATTTTCATTCCTATTTGTCATCCCTAATATTTCAAGGTATGGTCCAATGTGTACCTTATCAGTATGTCTAATCAGTTTCTTAATATTTCCATCTTCTAATATTAACACCTAGCAATGATTCCTAATTGCGACGGAACATATTTCCGCTAGCAATTTTAGTGTTTCCTGAATTTATACATTCGATTAATTTTATTACTTGAGATCAGTTATTCAGATTTTGGTTTCCTAAGTCATAAAGAAACCAATTAATCGTGGGCATTGCTACTTCCACATTTTCTGCATGCTACTCACAAAACCGATTCAGATGTCATCAAAATATCCTCCTCATACAGTCCCATAAACAAATCTAACCCCCCCTCCCCCCTCTCCTCTTGGTTTCCCTTAAGCTGGAGCCCATAGTACGGGTTTCAAACTACTCCTCTGCCAGAATCTCAATAAACCTCTCTAACCCAGATCCCTTACTTCTCCTTATCTATCTTTCCAAGTAATTCGATTTACTATTGACTAGTACGATAAGATATTAACAAGCCTTATCAAAAAGAATTATTATGGTTTATTATTTACCTATTAAGACGACTCATTTCCGTTTTTTATTTTCCGTTCCGGATTCACGTATCCCGTCTCATGTTCGCCTGTTCACGCTGGCAGTCTCCTCTCTTTCAAATCCTGTTACTGTTACGAGCAACCTGTGTTCTTACTGTAGACCACACACAATATTCCTGACAGTAATCAACAGCAATGGCCCCGATATACCCTGTTCTCTCTTTCCTGTTCGCACTTTGTATCCTCATTATTTGTTTCCTTGCCTTCAAAATTCTTCGATTAAAGTTTTTCATCCACCCCAATAAACATTTACTTGTTTAATACCAATTAATTGCACACTCAAATGCCTTGCAGAGCGAAACTACTTAACCGTCTGCTTGTCCTCCTTTATCGATTGTATCTGAAATGCCAGCACATACAAGGGTGTGTGTTTATACTCGAAGCCGTGCACAAATCCCCCCACTACCACGGCATGACGAAGTGCCTCCTTCAAATCTGTCAACGTGCACGAAGCAAGAAGTGATTAACAGGTGAGAATTCACAAGATCAACGGAAACCATTGAATTTAGCCCTTAGGATTTACAGGTTACAGAGTAGAGAACCACTCCCAAACAGCAATGAAACATTACTTGTATTTCAGGTAGTGCGTCCAGAGGCAAGTAGGAATTTCTCGAAGAGGGGTTTAATCCCACAAAAACAATTCTCTCGAAAAATAGGCCACGTCACGTGTTTATGTATTGACAGAAAGTTGTGAGATCTTCTTTGAGCCACTTTACTTTGTGAAACAAAATGGTTTCTCAGTGTGTCATAGAACGTTTATCTTGGATAAAATATCTGATGAGTTGGCCAATATGTACGTCATGTTTTAGGTAAAGTAAATAAATATCTTCTATGTGTTGCTTTATCAAACTTATTAATACATAAAAACCAAGATTTCCCACCGTCATTTTCGAATTTGACAAGTATTTATTATGTTCTCAATTTCACTAAAAATTATGACTTGCATAATGGCCATGTCATCAGATTTTTTTCCAAAATAAACGATATATGAAACCCAGAGAAACCATTTTGTTTCACAAAGTGAAGTTAATACACATTGTAAAGTTTACACTTGGCTCACAGAAGATCTCATAACTTTTTGGCATTACATTACCACGAGCCTTGGCCTATTATTGCAAGAATTGTTTTTGTGGGTTGTATTTTCCTTTTGTAAGTTGATCGCTTATTATGAATCGCCGCTCAATTGCAATGATTCCATATGAAAATCGGTGAATAAGAACATTTCAGAATTAATACATTAATATAGATTAGCAATAATGCTCCACACTCTGAAAACAATGTGTGTGTCCCGTAGGCAATTAATTGCCGTTAGTTTCACTACGACTATAAACAAAATAGCAACTAACTTCCAAACTAAGCATATGTAAAATTTAATATATTAGTTAAACTTGCTGATCTCTATACATTAAAAAGTTCACAGGCTAATAGCTTCATCCGGGCCCGCAAATATGTGCCAGAATTTTTCATGTTTGGGATTGTAGTTATAATTAATACGGATAAAAACTCCAATATTACACTTTTATTATGATTTAAGGATAAAACCAAATTACTTGTTTCTAGGATTACTGGAGGTACTGAGGAATTTTTATGTGGGGTGTCGTGATCGTAATTATTTTTGAATTTTAATAACTTCCAAAGTAAGCAAAGGAAAGAAGTAAAGATTAACACATCAGTTGAACTTAGTAAACTCACTCTACAATGAAAATCTGAGGTATATTAAGTTTTTAGGGTAGAAAGCGATTTCACTTTAGGGGTAGTTATATGGAAATTTACGAGTCTTACACTTTTCTTATTAACGAGAGTAAAATATTACCTGTGTACCAAATTTCAGCTTTATGCGGCTACAGGAAGTTTAGAGTTTTGATCACCATCAGTCAGTGAGTGACAAATTCGCTGAAGTTTTGATCCGTATAACATCCGACCTAAAAACAGTAAAGAAATAAAATTTAGCGTGTTTGCTAAGATTGCTGATATATACGTATAACAGAAATTTGAGAAATGTTACATGAATAAGACCCAAGAAACTGAGGTTCAAAAATGGCACGAATCGCTTTGTGAAAAATGTAGCTAGTGCAGCCGTTGATTCGATTTGGGAGGGCAGTGCCGAGCAGCCAAATACATGTTCTCATATAATTTTGAAAAATTTCTGAACAGTGATAAACAGAATCGTAGGACCTGTACGTCTCTGTAATAGCTCTATTGTAGCTCAGTGATTAATGCACTTGGGTATTGATGTTTGGAACATGGTCTCCGGTTCAAATCCCAGTGAAAGCAAAGATTTTCAAGATTTGTTTTTCATCGCAAGAGACACGCCTGGAAGGTCGGTCGTTCGGATTCAGTGTTAAACTGTAGATATCACAAATTTAGGGGTGCAATGCGTGGCAAATCGTAGTTGGTCTAGCAATGCTGTAGCTGTACACATTTTTTTTACACTGTATTGATCCCTCAGGTGTTGTTACTCTCGCAGACTGTGTGTGTGATCCGCACTAATAATATTATGAATGTGGAAATATGTCTTATTGTTACATTTTCACGACTAAATGGCTATACCGATATTGATGGAATTTGATAATGAAATAGTTTGTATATATAAAAAGGAGACAGGACTTTTTTTTTCGTATGAATAACAGTTGTTGAGAACTCATTGAATGGTCACAGACAGACGGATGCGTGTAATGTTACGTCGGTTGCTCAAGCTGTGATTCTCGAGTGGTCTGTTAGTGTATGATTTGTTAGTAACATGTATTATTTAGCGTAGATGTCGATTTGCTCTGCACTGTACTTGCGGGCATAAACCTGGCCTGAGGTGTAGTTCTAGCAGAGCACGAGCAGCTAAAGATATTAGAACACAAGTATCGGGTGCTAATGCAGAAGAAAGAAGAAAAGGCCAACCTTAAATAAAGCTGTCTATAGTTAAAGCCCTCCGTCCCAACCCCGCCCCCCCCCCCCCCCCCCCCCCCCCCCCCCCCCACATACACACATACATCCCTGCACCTTCGTTTGTTTCTCTGTTTTTAAATATATTGGAAATTGATTCTCTTCATGAGACTGGTTCTCCGGTAGAGTAATATAGTGATGGCTTTCCTGTTATATTTTATTGACTGGGTGTTGTTTAGGACCAATCCTACGATACTAACAGCTTTCTATATTCAATTCTGGCAATGAAATTCTAAGTCCACGAGTATGAAGGCGCGGGTATCAGCTAGTAATAAATAATACGACTTTCAATTCAGTAAAAATTACACATCCATAATGGGATAGTTGACATTTTTTAAATTTAATTTAATTTTATTCTAAATCCACGATCCTTAGCAACCAGAGAAATCATTATGGTATTACTGAAGTGAATACAAACAGTAAAAAGTAGACATGGTTCAGGATAATAACTTCTTGTCACTAAACAAACACGAGATTTGAACTATTTTTCCAATTGTTTTTGTAAATGTGCGTCCATAAACTACGTGTTTCCAGCTTGCCGTCATCTGAACACACCCTGCTTCCCCCACGTACCCACGCCCCACCTTCGAGTAGAACATAATTATTTCCTTATTAAGTTTTGTGTTGTTTCTCATAGCATATTACCATTAAAATTATTGCTTATATCATAAACACGACCGATATTTGCTTTATTTACTTTTTGTAATTACAAATATTCTCACTCAAATAGTGACACTTCCATTAACACAAATGATTAATTATTGGGAAAACCTATATCTAGAACACAGAGAGGGATCCTTTTCTTTTACTTAAAGTTGATATAAGAAATATTCTTCTCATCGCTATCATTACTGATAAAGTAGAACAAACTATACATGCCGCTGTACTGCATTTTTTGGTTGCAGTTTCTATCACTCTTCTTTCTACATTACCAGGAGTCGTCCACAGCTCACTTACGCTGCTTTGCACATAAAAAATTTGCCGGCATAAAATTTCTGAATAGCTTCGTAAAGTTGTTGTTGCAGTGTTAATTCACACGATACTTTGAACTTGAATATCACGTCAATGCAACGCCCTCTGCAAACAATGAGTGTGTATCTTGGCTGACCAGTCTCGACTGCCATAGAATTAACCCCCACTACAAGTAAGTTTCATAGTAAGAACAGCAACAAAATAAAATTAATGTTAGTAGATTACTTTGCTGATCTCTATATGTAAAACAAATTTGTGCATATAGCTTCATCCAGAACAAAACAATCAACCTGAAAATAGGCCTATTCACCGCATCGTTTGGAGTTGCCATTCAATAAATACAGGAAAATCAGCAATATCAGTATGTACTGTGTAGTAAGAACATTACCAACAATGTTCCACTCTCTGCAAACAATTAACGAGCGTCGTAGCGGAGTAATGAACATTGCCGCTGTTTTAACTACCACCTCATACATATAACAAGTCACTTCCAAACTAAGCATAGGAACAAAGTTGAATTTAAATGTCCATTCAGTGTGTGATTCGACAAACCATTGCTGTGAATTCTTGTCCAATGTGTTCATTTAAATAGATCCTATAAGAATCGTTTGATGAATACTGTTGGCCCCTACTATCATAGGGTATTTTTGCCCCTTCCGCAAGCCGAGGGTTCAAATTACTGAAGATTGTCATAATTGTCTTTCTCACAATGTCAAAACATTATTATTAATTGATAAATTGTAATGGAGCGTATGCTCCGGTGGCAATCTCTCTACATACCTATTATTATCCCTTCCTCCTCCAACCCACTTTTGCCCATAACCAATTATTACTATGATGCAATAACAAGTTTATTTTTTAAAGAGTTAAATTTTTTGAAGGAGCTATATAAATAAAGTTCATCTGAATGTATATAATCAGTATTTCAAGATTATGAATTTTGTTCTACCAATATATTGAGAAAACTGTGTAGGATAGCAGACAGGTTATCCCGGAATACATATTCTAATGTCATCTTTGAATTTAGTAGTTCCATGGCACAAGCCTGTTAATATTACTCTCTTGAAAGGTTTCCATAACAACAAGAAATACAAATTAACTAGGAGATTGCCTAGGTTGTTAGCGCTAAGAAGAACTTGCAAATAAGTCCGATTATGTAATTAGAATGATGTTTTGGAGCGTAATAAAATTAATTTAAAATGTGCTGTATTTAACGGCTAATAGTTCATTAATTTGGTTTTGCTGCACATTTAGAAAATAAAATAAATATATCCACTTCGCAGCAAAACCGCGGAGTTATTAAGAAGCATAAAAACACGATAAAATATAAATGACTTCGGAAATCCAATATGGCGAGCGCGCAGTGACCTTAAGTGCTGCAGAATAAAGGAATTACTACGTAAACTTACGAATTGAGTAACTATCAGAAAACCAAAGGTCAAGAAGAGAAGAGAGAAGATTCTTTGGAAGCACATAGCGCTACTAATGGCCGAATGTGAACCAGTCATAAATTGACAACATCCGCCGCGAATGCAACAAAAACAGCTAAGTGAAGTGAAAGTTGAACCGCCAGCTACAAAATACGAGAAAACTAAGCGATTCTTTTCTAGACTCTATTATCTTTGTTAAAATTCTTGTAAACTATAAACTTGTGGGTTGTGACAAGAACGTTGTCTATGGCAGAAACGGTGTGCATGTAGGATTGGTTATATGTTTTTTTGGAATTAAACTTAACCTAAGTCTTTTCGAATTTTCGTTGTTTATTCAAATAATTTATTATATTACGTAATTTTTATTGACACTAGCTTTGGGATGCTGGGTATTCCTTAGCTTTATACAGAATGGCTAATCAGATGCCAGGCGCTATGGTTAATTGTGGTCCTTCAGGTTCTGGAAATAAGAAACATGAAATGTCAAACTAGAGGTATTAGAAAACATACCGTATTTCGTTTTGGATCACAACTAACAGCACTACTTACAACACAACTTACTACACAACTCACAGCATAACTTACAGCTACACAAACACACTTAAGTGAGGAAATAAAAAACTCTTATAAGTCTTTAGATGATCGTCTATCCAAATTTGAGACAGTTATGAAAAAATCTTATGATGATTTAAGTTTGTATTTTGAAGGGACTGATAAGCATTATGAATTGTTAAAAGAGGAAATTGAGATGTGTTGAAAGAAACCCATTGTAGATGCTGGTATTGATAAGAGTCTAGTAATTAGAGGGGTTGAACAAAGTACGAATGCAATTCATTATGAATCATTAGGTAATGAAATTGAAGGTAATGGTAGTAGGCTTAATACTGTAAGAAATAAATATGTTATGAGTGATATCACAATTAATGTTGATGTAAATCATGTAAAGGATAGACTAATTGTCAAAGAAGAGTGTTGCTTAGAACATGAATTTAAGGATGAAAGTAAACAGACGGAAACTTACACGAAAACAGATGAATCAGTAGAAAAGGGTTGTAAGTCTATAAAAGTTTTTGATACAGGTGACTTTTGCCATGTAAAAGAGATGTAAGAGAATATAATGAATGTAGATGGAGTAGGTAATTTGATGATTTTGAAGGATGTAAACTGTGACCTTTTTTCCATTGTTGGGGAGAATTATGTTTGTGATTATGAATCAAAGCAGTTACAGTATAATGGTGTTGAACATTCTCAGAGTTGCAATGAATTTTTCACGGGTGTCCTGCCGGATGGTGTCATAGACGACGACGTTTCAACAACCTGCTCGGTTGTCCTCGATACACGACATTCGAATTTCGGCGGCAGCGAAGTCAGTCTGTTTGTGATTTCGAGAAGCAACATCTAAAATTGACCTGATGAAGACAACCTAGCAGGTTGTTGAAACGTCGTCGTTCTATGACACCATCCAGCTGGACACCCGTGAAAAATTCACTGCATCAATACGCCGGAAAATTCTCCATTTACATATTCTCAGAGTTCTTTGCATATTTTTGAAGTTGGTTTGTTCTAGTAAAGTAAGATTAACTATAAACAGGCAGTTATTTTGTATGAATAACTGGGAAAAATTGAATTGGAAATATAGAAAAAAGTTTTTTTTTTCTATGCTTATTACCTCATCCTGCAGACAAATTTAATCAGGATATCGAATCAATTAAAACTTCATACTACCATCCGTGACGTAATGCCGTTGAAAGGGTCATATGAGGTTATTGTAGTTCAGTGCCACAAAACACTTGTAAATAGTACTGATTGATGTTGCTGCCCGCAATTCTTCAACCCGACTGATAGTAATAGTTTATAATCACTAAGAGGAAGCTGTCGTTTACCAATATTGACGATCTTGGTCAGATGTGCAGTCTTCGGCTGTTACCACAGCATACCATTCCGTTAAAAGTTACTGGCTATTGGGGACTGCTCTGTTTAGGAAATATATAGTTTGTAGGGTTTATACAGGTTATTTTTCCAGAACCGAAATAGCTTTATAAGTGGTCTGAAATCAGGAAAAATGTTGGAAAATCTAATTGTACTTGGCGCATTTGCGTAGCTTCAGCAGTTACACCTTATGTAATGGAACTGACGGATAAAGACTATAAAATAAAAAAATAAAAAATAAATGAAGCTGGGATGGTGATGTTCTGCGCACCATGTTGCCAACATTGCCAGAATCTGAAACCATAATTCGACAAAGCTGCTAGATTAGCAGGAAACAACGGCGTTCCAGTCGCATTAGCGAGGGTTGATTGTACTGGTTCAGGAAAGCAAACATGTCCCTTAAATAATGATGCCGGATATCCAACAGTAAAGTTGTTCAAGAACGGTCAACCTTATGAAGAATATAATGGACCAAGGGAAGCCGATGGAATTTTTAACTATCTGAATGGTATGCTTGGTAGACAGGCGGAGGCCATGCCAGCTGAAGATGGTTACGAAGATGATGTTACCAAATATGTAGTGTAATATACTTATTGTTTTATTATTATTATTATTAAGTGATAAGGGCAGTAACTTGGCGTACCAATATGTGTTAGAGACAATGTGCAGTGTTAACCAGTTGCTGCTCATGGAAACTCAACTGGGAAAATTTCGCCAAGCCATCAGTTCTTGTTATAAAAAATTGAGAAGATAAATATTGTTCAATGTTTGTTAAACAGTCAAATGTAAAAGGCAAGCCTGCTTAACTTAAATAGAACATTTACATAAACAGGTGTCCTATCTCAAGTTTACCATCACCATTTATGCTTTGATATCGAAATGGTATAATGAATTGGGGGGGGGGAGGGCTGTAGGATGACAGACAGGTTATCCCATAATGCATATTCTAATGTCATCTTTGAATTTAGGAGTTCCATAGCACGGGCCTGTTAATATTACTCTCTTGAAAGGTTTCCATAGCAACAAGAAATATATATATAACTAGGAAATTGCCTAGGTCGTTAGCGCTAAGGAGAACTTGCAAATAAGTCCGATCATGTAACTAAGAGATGTATTTGGAGCGTAATAAAATTAATTTAAACTGTGCTGAGTATAACGGCTAACAGTTCATTTATTTGGTTTAGCTGCACATTCAGAAAATATAGTAAATAGCTCCACTTCGCAGCAAAACCGTGGAGTTATTAAAAAGCATTAAAAACAGGATAAATATAAAACAAAATTTCTTCGGGAATCCAATATGGCGACCATGACAGTTATTTTGTTTGAATAACTGTGAAAAATTGAATTGGAATGTTTGTTAAGTAATCATAAATGTAAATGCAAGCTCTCCTTAATTGAAAGAGAACATTTACAGAAACAGGTGTCCTATCTCAAGTTTACCATCACCATTTATGCTTTGATATCGAAATGGTATAGTGAATTGAGGGGGAGCGGGGGAGGGGGCTGTAGGATGACAGACAGGTTATCCCATAATGCATATTCTAATGTTATCTTTGAATTTATGAGTTCCATGGTACGGGCCTGTTAATATTACTCTCTTGAAAGGTTTCCATAGCACCAAGAAATACATATATAACTAGGAAATTGCCTAGGTCGTTAGCGCTAAGGAGAACTTGCGAATAAGTCCGATCATGTAATTAAGTGGTGTATTTGGAGCGTAATAAACTTAATTTAAACTGTGCTGAGTATAACGACTAACAGTTCGTTTATTTGTTTTAGCTGCACATTCAGAAAATAAAATAAATATCTCCACTTCGCGGTAAAACCGCGGAGTTATTAAGAAGCATTAAAAACACTATAAATATAAGTAAAATCACTTCGGAAATCCAATACTGCGTCTTGCTGAATGCGAAGCCACTGCTTTACCGCTCAGCCACTACGCTCGGTAGACTTGCTTTTTTATCGTCTTAGTCATATTATTTGGCCAATAAACCAGCAACTTCTATAATCGACTTTGATGAAAAAACTAAGTGTGGTCCTCCACCTAAAGCTTGATTGGACCCTCTTGAAGTAGGTACACTTATCCTGGAATCGGAGGTAAGGTCGCCAGTTCCTTTCCTCTTTATCTAATCTAACCAAGGCTCACAACCTTGGACAGTAATCTGTCTATGTTAATCACCACTCGCCAGGTCAACAGTACTCCAACTGTTAACAGCATTGAGGAAAGTCAAGCAGATACTCATACCCCAAGTGGTAATTAATCCACAATCACATGCAAGCTTTAGGATTCTGGTGCGATTGCACCGACATACTTGAATGTATCAAAGACTCTGAATACAAGATAAAATACAAGCATCGGTAATTCTTTACAACCATCAAAGCGAAATCGCTCCTGGAACCTGGAAAACTGAAGCATCTCACCGACATTCCTTCACAGCATCAAATCATAATTGCAGCAAAGAAACAAGGTTTATAGATGAACAGGCTTTTGAATCTCATTGTTACTGTATTTTTAAAGGTAAAGCAGGCAAGCGCGTAGTACACTGGTACCAGATTTATTCTCTACAAAAGGTTCCTTGATTCTGTCACGGATATTTTCTCGCCTAACAGCCGGATCTCAACAATAACGTTTAGAAGTATGGGAAATTTACATCATCGTACACGGTTCAGTCAATCAGGCAAAAAATACATCCACTCAATTATCTGAAATAACTTGGGTACTAATTTTTTTATATATATATATAATCTCTGACTCTCTCTACAGTTCTTACCACCGACTGTTCCTTCCACTAACAAATTAACCAATCCTGCATGTCTCAAAATATAACCTACCAGCCTGTCTCTTCTTTCCGTAAGCTTCTTCCACAAACTTCTTCTTTCACTCATCATTTCAAAAACTCGTTCATTTCTTACTTTGTCTGTCCACTTAATTTTCAGCATTCTTCTGTAGTACCACATTTCAAATGCTTCAATTTTCTTTCTTTCCGGTATTCCTAAAGTCCATGTTTCGCTACCATAAAGTGGTGTGCTCCACACAAAGAGTTTTAAAAAGTTCTAGAATCACGAGAGACATGCTTCAGTTAAAAAGGGTGTGAGACAAGGTTGTAGTCTATCCCCGTTAATATTTAACTTATATGTAGAAGAAGCAATGAAGAAAGTCAAAGAAAAATTTTAATGTGGCATAAGTTTTCAGGGAGAAAAATTCAGTATGCTACGATTTGCTGACATTTTCTTGTTAGCAGAGAGGGCTGAGGATATTGAGAAGTTACTGAATGGCATGAACAAAATACTGAAGGAAGATTTTGGGCTTAATATAAATCAAAGCAAGAAAAAAGTGATGAAATGTAACAGAAATGATACCAATTCTAGTAGATTGAATATAAAAATAGGATCGGATACAATAGGAGAAGTAAGTGAATTCTGTTACTTGGGAAGTAAAATTACAACCGATGGCAGAAACAAAAATGATGTTAAAAGCAGAATAGCCATAAAATACCAAAACCAATTTAAGCCCCAATTCACAGATCACCCGTCACAACGTCATTCAACTTACAGGTGATATCAAGTTTTTTTTTTTTTTTTCTTTTTTTTTTCTGCTTGCCCACACATTTAGCTGTCACGTTATTTTCCAGTGTTTACTTAATTTCAACAATGGACAAATTGCTTATAGCACCGGATTATTGGCAGCAATTAAATGCATCTTGTAATTACAGTTCCTTTCATTTTATCTTTTGATGCTATTTAGTTGGTACTCAACTATTTCTAATACAGATAATGCACATTTTAGCGTTTAGAATGTAAGGATACAGTAACAAAAAACATAAAATAGAACAAACATTTTCATTTTGATATCATTCTAATTTTCAAAACAAAACTTTAAGTGATAGACTTCCTTCAGTAGTAAAACCTCTTTGAAGTTTAGTTTTTATATAATTTCTAATAATCACGTGTAAGAAATCAAGTCTCCATTAAGTGAGACGCCATATTTCAAGAACGACGAGATATTTTCTTTGTTGAGAGCCACAATACAAGACACAGTTTCCAATTCTTTTTTCCATTCAGAAGATCTAACTGAGTTAACAATTGCCAACTATTAAAACTTACGCAAATATGGAAACAATAAATAGAGTTCACATGACGTGAGATGAGGCGTCAGTAGCGTGGTTGTAAGCGTGACGTCACGGTTATAATATGATATCGTGATGGCGCATGAAGGTGGCAGTCGTCTGGCAAAAAAATAAATGCTTGATCTATTTTCGCCAAAGGTAGTGGACTACACTAGATGCCGCTCCCCGTTACCGGTAGCGTTCAATTTTAATATTTTTTATTTTATTAGTTTTTAAGTAGCAGATATATTCTCCAGCATGTACAATGGAATATGGATTAAGAGGAATTTTTACCAGAGAGTGTTATTATTGAGTGAACTACACGCATACTTCGAACGTTTGCTCGTTAACTGACACCAATGAAATTGTTTTCAGTTATTTGCCGTATAAATATAGGATAGGGTCGATATTGGAAACAAATTCCATGTTCGTAGGTAACAAAAATTATTGAAAGGTCCAAAATTCCCTTTTTGTGACACACTTTCTTCTGTGGGACCCTGTTAGGGTATGATTCTGCAAAATACACATTATTTATGGTCACTGTCATTTTTAGTTACCAGTAAAAAAAAATGGAAACAAATTCCGAACCAGGAGAAAACATCGATAACCCATACGCTTCGCTAAGCGTGTTCTTTTGTGTGTCGCACTTTCTTTGGATGTAGGAAATTTTTTAAAAAAATTGTCAGTTTCAGGAGAAGGCGGCGTAAAACTTGCGCAAGTATGAAAGCCACTACTTATTCACTTTACGAGCTAGAATGTAGTGAAATTTTTTTCCCCCTTTATGCCTTTATGTCTCGTCGACGTCAAGGTAAATGAAACGGAGAACGGGAAAATTCATAGTGTTCTCAGAAAAGAGAATTACGCAGAGAGTTGGGGCAGTGCACCTGTCTACCTCGCAAGCCGTGATGGAATACTGGGCGACGCAAGCGTTGGACGGCAATGCAGCCAGAGACACCAAAACGAGAATTATTACAAGACATCTGTAAGTAGCTATTCGTCATGAGTAAAAATCGAACAGTTACTGTCAATAGTTACAATAGGTCAGGGAGGAGTTTTAGCAAACATACAGGCTGTTCTGCTACCAAACACAAGTGACTGCCTCATAAAATTTCGCCGATAGCACAGTATAGATGTAGGTGGAGATGCGGGTGGAGTAATTCTATATAGCCGGACGGCGACTCGAACACGCGTCCAGGCTCGAGCCTTACCAATCACCTGCAGCCTCTGTGGCAGTGACAGTAGACATGGCACGGGTGAACCAGAATGAATAATTTACAATTTTATATTAGACGTAGACGAGTTATAATATATGTGACGTAGTGACCGGCAGTTACAACTGTGAAAGGTCCACGACAGTTCGATTTATTATATTTAGTGGAGGAGCGGTACGGGGAATGACGACTGCTTAGTCCAGTGTGCATTATAACGAAAGAATCAGCAACTATAATGACATAAGCGTGCGGTAAAAAATATCGGAGAGATATCTATCAGTTGGCGTATAATATAACAACAGTAATTGAATCCTACATCATCGTCAGGTCCTTGCATATCGTTCCATTGGTCTGAAAACAAATTCACTTATTCCGTTACAAACGATTGTCTTAGTAACCAACTCTCCTCTGAAGCTAACGAGAGAGTACTGTTTCAAGACATCTGCTTCTTAAATATAAATAACGAACAAAATGACTGACGAATTGGAATTACCTTTTTTTTTAACTTATGGCTTGACGTCTCGTCGAAGTCGCGGTTATTAGAGGCGGGAATGGATGGGGATCCAGGAACGGGGAAGGATTCGGCCACGGTCTTCAGGGATCTGGGGAATTCGCGGAAAACGCAAATCCGTATACCCGGAAGTGAAATCGAATCTGCGTCCTCTCGAATGCAAGGCCACAATGCTCGGCCGGAAATACTATTGCGTGAAAAATTGCCAGTTATTAAAAAAAAACTATTACAAGATAGATAATTTTCTACCGGAAATTAATAACACAATAACGGAACTGCAAGAGAGGCATTTATTGCAGTAACATGTACTGGAAATCAATTTTTTAAAGCCAATGCACTTGTCAGGATCGGAAAGCTGTTGTGCTTTAGTAACTTGTGATGGACAAAGGAGTGTTATCGTGGTTTACATTTGCTTAATATTTCGTAATTGATTATCAAACGAATCAGAATCTAAATACCAACAGCTATAATAATTAGGAATGAAACTCATGTCAAATTTTACACTGGAGTAAAAACAGTTAAAATGAGGTACAGAACACACAATAGCATGTGAATATTAATTTCCGTCATTTATCTCCGTAACTAATTTATGATAGTCTGTCAAGAGAAACCAGTACAAAAGTGAGCATCCACAATCTACGTAGCTCCATTTTGGCCTCCTGTGAAACCCCCTCCCCCATTTAGACTGACGTAGCATTTGCCTCTACCCCCCCCCGGCCCTCCCACAAAGCACATAGGTTTTTTCCCTATTGATCCCAGAAGACATTTTGTACTGTTTTCTTGCTTCAGACTATCGTAAATTACTTATGGGGATAATTAAATGACGAATATAAATATTCACATGCTGTTGTGTGTTCTGTACCTAACCGTAAAAAATAATATGAATGAATAGATATGTGGCATGCCTCGGCCCTCCCATACCCCCCACCAACCCTCCACCCACGTAGCCTAGAGTAGCTTTTCCAGCAGCCCCTTCACCCCGTAGACCGAAACACGTAGTTTATGGACGCTCCCAATTGTTTTCTGAGATTAATAGGAAAAATAACCTATGAGCTATGCAAGAAGTGGGAGGGGGAGGTGGGGTAGTTAAGAGCAAAAGTCACGTGTGCCTATGTGGGGATTCACAGGAGGCCAAAATGGAGCAGGAGCTACATGGTTTATGGACGTTCCCGAATTCCTGATCTCCAGCAATCTACCGACCAACAGTGGTTCCTTTGATCTGACAGCCTAAACCTACGTCAAGCATCTTCCAAATCTGAGACATGGTCGTCAACAGTGGAGCGCAATATACACCATCATGGCGCGTAACATGATACTTCAGGGTGATTCAACAAGGAAATTGCAACTTTGGAGTGTTATAGAAATTTATTGAGAAAACTTATAGAATCTGCAGATGTTTCATATTGTAGCAAACAACCTCAAGTTTCACATAAAAGTGTCATTTTGTTTCAATGTGATTACCTTTTGTTATGTGGCAAACATGCCACCGATAGTGTCACGGAAGATTTTTATAGTTCAAGAAAATTTACATTCTTACGATTATTGCTTTGAAGATTGCCTAATTTCTCAGCACATGCTGTTCACATTTCATGAATACAGCAACACTGTCAATGTTCATTGAAAGCACACAACGAAAAAATTGATTATTGTGTAATGTTCCCGCTGTGAAAGCCTTGGCTAAAATTTCCTGTACAAAGAGTAAGCCGTCAAAAAAAAAAAAAAAAAAAAAAAAAAAAAAAAAATTAGTAATAATAATAAAAAAATCCGGTCTGCTGCACAGAAAACATAAGCAGAAAAACACAAGGCCACAGTAACCTAGCAAACAATTACTTTGTCTAATTCTGACCTTCATGACGAAGTTCGAGAACAGTGATTTGTTTCCTTGCTTATGGCTTTACTACTACTTGAGGTCATTAGAGGCGGGGAAGGACTGGTGTCAAGGAAAGCGAAGGAATTTGGCAACAGCCTTTTGAAAGTATCATACTAGCGTTCACCTGGACTGATTTGGGGAAACAATGGAAAACTCAAATCTGGATGCCCGGACGGAGATTCGATCCCGCGTTCTCCGGAACACGAGGCCAGAGCGTTACGGCTCACTCATCAGGTTCGGTAACATTATCGGAAAGACAATGTGGCCAACATACTAAAATGGATTCAAAGTGCACCCTGATTTTTATTAAATTTCCTCTTCAGTCCCGAGCTCATAATAAAAATGCAAGTGAACTACTATTGTGTTATTTACTTTGTGTTAATGCTAGTTAACAATGAATGACCATGAAATGTTTTTTTTGAAACAATAACTAATTTTTTATATATGATACCTTGGGACTCAAGCAGGTAAATTGTATACACAACTTTACTGCTTCATGCTGTTTTATTGCAAATAAATAAGTCATAAACAATACACATATTCTTCAGATTTGTTGTAGGTCTGTAGATAGGCCAACATACAAATGTAATATAAAAAGTAATATAAAAATTTTCAACAATTGTGAACAATTCAAAATATTTAAACAAAATTACAACAATAAAAAGTAGTTTTTCTTTTCTTGATATTAGCACAAGGATCACTGTTAATATTATTTGTCTCAATTTAATTTAATTTTACTTTTTGTAAAATTTGTTAAAGCAATTCCTGTTAGTAGTGAGTTCACCTGTGGCTACTGAGCTGCTGCCAACAATGTTCGATTTGAGTTCACTGGAGGCGTCACCAATCTGAAAACTAAAATTGACAAATAATTATTCTAAATAAACTATCAAGTGGGAAAAAGTAATTACTTTGGTAACATACTTATTCTTCCTCATTTGTATGCCTCCAGAACTCATTTGTTTGTCGAATTTGAACAAGAGGCACGGCCTCCTTTTCTGAAGCACTTTCTTCACTTTGATCTGGAGTTGTTACCGATCTGAAAACTAAAAGTGACAAATAATTATTCTAAATAAACTATCTAGTTGGAAAAAAGTAATTACTTTGGTAACATACTTATTCTTACTCATCTGAATGCCTCCAGAACTCATTTGTTTGTCGAATTTGAACAAGAGGCACTTTGATCTGTTTGCGTCATCAGATTCATCAAACTCCATGCCAGAATAATCTTGATAAATTCTGCTGACCAGCTCAGTGATGTTTTCATCAGTCAAGCCTGGAAATCAAGTGAAAATAATATTTAATTACACTTCCACTGATGTAAAAAAAAAGTAGGCATTGAGTCCCAAGGTATCATATATGATACCTAAAAAGTAGGCATTGAGTCCCAAGGTATCATATAAGATACCTAAAAGTTTAAAGTTTTTCAATTCGTTATAACATTAATTTATAGTTTGATTTTAACTGGGAAATGTCTGTACAGATTTAATAAGTTATTAAAGCACGTGAAAACACTTGTAAATGGAAAAAAAATATGACTCTACCTTTATTTCGACGAGACATGCTGTGCAGATGCAGAATTCCAAGTTTCAAAACAGTGCTGCTACCTTCTGACACTCGGCAGAAGATCGAACTAATGAGCTGTGAGAAGCGCGATATGCATCGTAGATGATACCACAGGCCAGAAAAGGTTCAGCATTGCAGAGGCCCGAGAAAAAAATAATTTCTGGAGGTATCATATATGATACCTCGGGACTGAAGAGGATAAATAATTCAATTTATTTGTCAATCGACTTATTCTCCAATAACAATTAGTTTTAAAAAAAAAACTAGTTTCAAATTACGAGATTTTTAGTTTTTAATCCTAAATTCATCATATAAATATTTCTTTGCCCTCTGCGAATTTTAATTTTTAATGTTTCCAGTGGTTGTCGTGAATTCTTCTGCATTTATTTTAATAATTCATACACATCACTGAGTTGCTTGCAAAATAAATAAAAAAAAAAGTCTGTTAAATCTTTCTGCCTGAAACTGAGTGCCAATATTCAGGCCTCAGTACGAATATTCGCCTTATACATTCCAAATACACACTTCACTCCCTTTCTATCTTTCAGTGACTCCCAACTAGGGTTGCCAACCATCCGGTTAACTACATGCGACCAGTCATAAAATGTTAATTTATTAACTTTTTTAAAAGAATTGTGAGTTGATGGTTTCCAGATGTTTAGGAAGTAAAAAAGTTCGCCGCGTATCGTCCCTCACCCACTGAGCGCACAAATGACTATCGCTAAGGCATAGTTCGGACTAGAATAGCAATTTAGTCGTGAGTATTTTAGTAACTAAAATAATCGCTACTGCTAAGAAAAAACCGTTCGCACCAAGGTGGAGTACAGTACACAAGTTTTGTGGTATTTTGAAAGATGAATAGGTGGCAAATGTAATAAAGTGAATGAGCTGATAAATATTAGGTTAATGGCTATTTTACATGTTGTAAGATCCCCTCTTCCTGTATTTAGGTTTAGGTAAATGTAATCTGCCCGTCTTCAAGCTGTAATCTAAGCTGCTGAAACCGGCTGATTATTTCCATTCACAGTTCAGAAACAAACAAATAATAAATATCTAGACAACGAATTCTTTTAAGTAACACTCGAAAAACACTTTTATTTATATTCACGAGGGTCAAAACACACTTCTTACATTCCTTTTACTCAACAACTTACCAGATATATTTTTATTCTCATCCATACCCTTGCCATATTTTCTTTTTCTTCCCCTCCAAAGATATACATTATTATAGATAATCATTGTCCATAGATATTCTGGTACTTAAATATACGTTTATCTTTATCATTTTTTCATAACAAATTAACACATTTGTATTCACAACACAACACAACTAATATTTAATTAACTTTTAACAAAATTTATTCACAAAATTTAAAGTGTAAGGGACTTTGTCACCTTACATATCCCCCCCCCCCCCCGCTACTTGTCATCAAAATTTTCCCCACAAATTTTGTTGATCTCTTTCTCTAGTTCACAATATTTACATTCACTCTCTGCAACTTTCATCCTCTCATTCACTCGATGTACAGTTTCAAATCTTTCAGGTTCCTTAAACCTAACACTTTTCCAGATTTCGGGTACTGAAGATAGTATGCATGTTGATGAGGTCTCCCCACAATTTTATACGGTCCTTCATATACATCAAAAAAATTTCTTAATTTCCGCATTTATACTACTAGATCGCTCATGAGTCCTCACCAATACTAGCTCCCCTACTTCGAACTCCAGCTTCCTAAAACGTCGGTCCTTCATCTTCACTTTTCCTCTTGTTGCGTCCTCTTCCTCTCTGTATGTCGATCCTTCGTCCTTCATCTTCACTTTTCCTCTCGTTGCCTCCTCTTCTTTCATGTTTCGGTAAAATAGTTCCTTGTTCTTTTTCATCGCCTTGCTTGCTTCACTTTCCTTGCCTCTTCCTGGTCCTTCCTTCCTTATTAGAAAGCATTTCAGTTCTCTTTCTTCATCCTTGTCACTATCGACTACATAACTCTTTTTTAAATCTCCCTCTTCCATACTATAATCTTCATTGAATTCTTCTTCGTCTCCATACTCTTCATCGTCTATCGTATCGTCTGTTTCCTCATCTTCCTCTTCTCTTCGTTCTTCGTAATTTTCATCCTCATTTCCCAAGATATTGATTCCATATCCTTCATCCCCTATCAACTCGTCAATACTCTTCTGGTCCTTGTTCGTCCAATAATCCATTCCTGCTAAACCAATCACCTCACTTCCTTCCATTGCCTCATTTTCAACCTTGTCGAATCGTTCACTTTCCACAATTTGTTCTAAACACCTCCACCATTTAAACGGACCTTTGTCTTCCACCGTTACTTCTTGCTCTTTTCCCACTTCTAATCGTTTTTTGAGGTCTTCCTCATCTTCTTCTTCTACCGTTTCCACTCCTAATTTTTCCTTACAAGCTCTTCTTGCTTGGTTTACCCATTCATCTACTTCATCAATCGTCAGTATTTGATCCATTAATGGCTTCCTTTCTTCATTATTTCTGATTTGATTGTCACTCTCTACTGACGTTTTCTGATTGCTCTCCTCCCTCTCTATTCTTTGGAAATGTTTTGCAACATCTTCTGGAACGGTCTTCCTATGTTTTACTGCTTCTTCTTTGTTTACTCTCATGAACATACATCTATATTCTTTAAAATTTCTTGGTCCTCTCCTTTCATCGGCCTGGGAACGGACCTCTTCACAAGCCCTTCCTAATTTCCCTGGTTGCATTTTTCGTCACTCTGCTTTCCGCTTTCTACTCGCTCCATCCCTCTACTTCCATTGTTGAAAGCTTTCCATTCTCTAGCGTTTCGATCGCTCCATTGTTTATATTGTGTAGGCTTTCCTTTCCATTCTTGTGCAAGTCTCGCTTCTCTATCATCTCTCTTTCCATCCTTTTCCCGATATACTTGTCCCGATTGCCCTTTTCCACCATACGAACTTCCGGTAAAATTTTGATCTCTCACACTCCTATCGTCCCATTTGTCTATCTTGTCCACTCCTTCTAAAAATTCTTGGAGATTATTCCATCGCGTAAGCAACATCCTTTCCTGCACCCAACGCGGCATCTTTCTCTCCAAAATTTCTATTTTCTCGTCTTCTTGTATTGGGTTTGACAAGTATTTCAGTCCTTTCATCAATTTTTCGCAATATTCGCGAAGGCTACCAAATTGCCTTTTGTATGGACAGCTGTTCCTAAATTCTTGTTTCACACGTCTCTGCCTTTCCTCCGACCAGTACCTCTTCAAAAAACTTCGCAGAAATTCTCCGTAGCTAATACAGCTCTCCGCTACTCCACACGACCATTCCAATGCTTCATCTTTCATCATCATCTTTACATATCTAATTTTTTCCTCATCACTCCAGTGTTTTGGTAGTGCGTTTCTGTAAATCTCTACAAAAATGTGCGGATGAATCTCGCCCCCTGGAACAAAACTTACTTCCGGTAATTTTATTTGACCGGACGGTACTAAATTGTTGCCGGCACAGCATTCGATTTTGTTTTGTACCACGTCAACTCGCTGATTGACCTCTATCCATTGTTGTTCAACTGTCTTTTTGCAACACATGACCTCACCTTGAACTTGCCAAAATTCCTGTTTAATCCCTGAAAATTCATTCTTCAACTTATTTTGCTCATCGCATACAAGCCTCATTGCCTCTTCACGATTCTCTTCTTCCTTAACAATGCGCTCCTCCACATTGTCTAGCTTAATATATATATTTTCCTTTTCATTTTTCCATTGATTAAATTCTTGTTCCATTCTTTGTCGGTTTTGTGTAATTAATTCTTGCATTTTCTCCAGCTGTCGTAGTGTTAACTTTTCAAACTTCTGTTGATTTTGTTGTAATTCTCGTCTTAAATCATGTTGGTTCTGTAGCAGGGTTTGTTTTAATTCTTGCATATTCATTATCTGCTGTTGATTTGTTTCTTCAGATCTCTGGTGACTCTGCTTTAATTCCTGTTGGCTCTGTGATATTTTTGCTAGTATCATTTCCAAAGAATAATCTTCTTCTCGGTCAAATTTCTTTTGAGTTACGCTAGCTGGAGATAACTCATGAACTTTTTGAATACTAACATCACACACTGACTGATCTGAATACGCGCAACCCGAATCCAAACTGTTATTTAAATTTCCAGAAACCTTAACCTGCTCAATATTTTCGCCTCCCGTCCCATTAAATGAACTCTCGGAATCTACCACTAAATTTTTGTTTTCCATTTTACACACAATATTTCACACAAGGATAAATCCTCACACCAATAATTTCAACCCCATAAAAAAAAATTTTTCACGAGAGTAAATACAGACTGGAGAAAAGAAAGTCTTCAACGAGGTGACAATGAATTTTACAACGCAGTAGTTTGACTCAGAATTAGAGACACAAAAAACTTTCATCAACATACATATTATCTTTACAAAAATTATTTTCACAAAACACATTCAAAATATCAGTTTTTAACTACAGCAAATTTACTTCCACAATTTGTCAAAGATACTATTCTTGCTCGTTAACTTCTCGTGCATGCATTATACATTGAGATGAATTTCTTTCCCAGCATTTTAACTGTTATATTCCTGCTTGTTATTTTACTACTATACAGTATTATTCCCTCTACTGCAATTTACTTTTACTATAATTTTTATTTAAAGCAAGTTCCTTTCGGCAAACAGTCACAGATAATATCTAGTTCGTTAACACTTAACCAAAACGTTCATTACCATATCTTGAGGTATACTCTTACTATTTTCAGTAATTTACGCGGCTATGAGTATCTTCAAATTTTTTAAACAATTACCATATCTCTTCAAATAGCTTCTCAGATTTATATCTGCATTTATTTATCGTCCACTTCACGTTATTAAAATGTATTTTCTGTCTTACCTTTCTTCTTTCTCTTCTCCGAAAATTTGCCAGGCTCTTTCCTTACCGAACTAAAGTTTTTTAGTTCTGCGTCCTTTCACGGTCAGCCACTTGTAGATCCCCTCTTCCTGTATTTAGGTTTAGGTAAATGCAATCTGCCCGTCTTCAAGCTGTAATCTAAGCTGCTGAAACCGGCTGATTATTTCCATTCACAGTTCAGAAACAAACAAATAATAAATATCTAGACAACGAATTCTTTTAAGTAACACTCGAAAAAACATTTTTATTTATATTCACAAGGGTCAAAACACACTTCTTACATTCTTTTTTACTCAACAACTTACCAGATATATTTTATTCTCATCCATACCCTTGCCATATTTTCTTTTTCTTCCCCTCCAAAGATATACATTATTATAGATAATCATTGTCCATAGATATTCTGGTACTTAAATATACGTTTATCTTTATCATTTTTTCATAACAAATTAACACATTTGTATTCACAACACAACACAACTAATATTTAATTAACTTTTAACAAAATTTATTCACAAAATTTAAAGTGTAAGGGACTTTGTCACCTTACAATGTTGATGAAGAAATATGTGTGGTAAAAAAAAAGGCATTGCGTTTGAAAATGGGATAATAAAAGGGATGAACTAAATTTTCCTCTAAGGAAATAACATTAGGTGATCCCAAAAAATACTTAAACAGTTTGCTAGAAAGATGTATAAATTTTGTGTTAGTGAAAATGCAGTCCCAAATTCAGCGTGAAGACACCAATTTATGAATTACACGCAATCCACCACTTTATTGCCGACGGATGTACTTTATGAACACACGCATATATATTTAGACTCGTAAAAATCATCTATTTCCGATTTCATCACAGAAGTCTGTGAAGGAATCTAAGAAACATTAAAGGAATTGGTGTAATGTTTCGTAGGGATGCATCTAATAAACTGAACCATTTTACTGAAGGGATGTAAACTCGGTCTGTCTCAACAGCTGAAATTTTTGAACTCTAGCGAGTAATTGGACCTAAAAAGATTTTAATCACGTTAGGTAGTAAATCTAATAACAGTAGTAAATATAAGATCTTATTGTATAACCTAGATGCTTTTGTAATAAAATAATTAATATACACTCCTGGAAATTGAAATAAGAACACCGTGAATTCATTGTCCCAGGAATGGGAAACTTTATATACACATTCCTGGGGTTAGATACAACACATGATCACACAGACAGAACCATAGGCACATAGACACAGGCAACAGAGCATGCACAATGTCGGCACTAGTACCGTGTATATCCTCCTTTCGCAGCAATGCAGGCTGCAATTCTCCCATGGAGACGATCTTAGAGGTGCTGGATGTAGTCCTGTGGAACGGCATGCCAAGCCATTTCCACCTGGCGCCTCAGCTGGACCAGCGTTCGTGCTGGACGTGAAGACCGCGTGAGACGACGTTTCATCCAGTCCCAAACATGCTCAATGGGGGACAGATCCGGAGATCTCGCTGGCCAGGGTAGTTGACTTACACCTTCTAGAGCACGTTGGGTGGAACGGGATACATGTGGACGTGCATTGTCCTGTTGGAACAGCATGTTCCCTTGCCGGTCTAGGAATGGTAGAACGATGGGTTCGATGACGGTTTGAATGTACCGTGCACTGTTCAGTGTCCCTTCGACGATCGCCAGAGGTGCACGGCCAGTGTAGGAGATCGCTACCCACACCATGATGCCGGGTGTTGGCCCTGTGTGCCTCGGTCGTATGCAGTCCTGATTGTGGCGCTCACCTGCACGGCGCCAAAACACGCATACGACCATCATTGGCACCAAGGCAGAAGCGACTCTCATCCCTCCACACACGC
This sequence comes from Vandiemenella viatica, assembly GCA_031002005.1. NCBI lineage: Eukaryota > Metazoa > Arthropoda > Insecta > Orthoptera > Morabidae > Vandiemenella > Vandiemenella viatica. The sequence goes on from JARYHS010003934.1 coordinate 44,175, forward strand.
CTGTCGCGACACCACTAGAGGCGGGATGCACGATGTTCGGGCGTGAGCGGAAGACGACCTAACGGTGCGCGGGACCGTAGCCCAGCTTCATGGTGACGGTTGCGAATGGTCCTCTCTGATACCCCAGGAGCAACAGTGTCCCTAATATGCCGGGAAGTGGCGGTGCGGTATCCTACGGCACTGCGTAGGATGCGACGGTCTTGGCGTGCGTCCGTGCGTCGCTGCTGTCCGGACCCAGGTCGACGGGCACGTGCACCTTCCGCCGACCACTGGTGACAACATCGATGTACTGTGGAGACCTCGCGCCCCACATGATGAGCAATTCGGCGGTACGTCCACCCGGCCTCCCGCATGCCCACTATACGCCCTCGCTCAAAGTCCGTCAACTGCACATACGGTTCACGTACACGCTGTCGCGGCATGCTACCAGTGTTAAAGACTGAGATGGAGCTCCTTATGCCACGGCAAACTGGCTGACACTGACTGCGGTGGTGCCCAACCGCTGCGCAGCTAGCGCCCTTCGACGGCCAACACTGCTGTTCCTGGTGTGTCCGCTGTGCCGTGCGCTTGATCATTGCTTGTACAGCCCTCTCGTAGTGTCTGGAGCAAGTATGGTGGGTCTTACACACCGGCGTCAATGTGTTCTTATTTCAATTTCCAGGAGTGTAACTAAGCACTAACCTGATTTTTTAATTTTCAAATTAATTTACTTATCATCAAGTCCTGGTACGTTCATTTTATTTTCTAAATCCATGTATAGTGCGGGGACTTAATATTCCACAAGCATTCATGTCTTACATATTTTGAAGTTGTTTCTTTGCTCCAGCAAAACGACATTTTTCCGTAGCTAATGAACTCGACTAAACTATAGGTTCAGAATTGTTCAACCGATAAACCAGTGAGCAGTAACGCTACTCACCCGATACAATAGGAAAAAATGCATCGAACCGACTAAATCACCAACTAAACTGCTCGTTGTTCAAAACTTTTTAGTTACTAAACTACCCAGTACTCGACTAAATTACCAGCCTAGTGTGAACCATCCTTAAAGGCTAGTTCGGACTAGGCTGGTAACTTAATGGAGTGGTGAGTAATCTAGTTGCTAAAATAATCGCTCCTGACCAAAAATCGTTCGCACTATGGTCGACTACAGTACAGTGGTTTGGTGGTATTTGCAAGAAGAACAGGCTGCAACGCAATAAGCAATAACGTGAATAAACTGATAAAGCTTATGGTAATGGCTATTTCGGAAGAGGTGGATTAAGAAATTTGTGAGATAAAGAAAAAGAAGAAATTCATACGAAAATGGATTAATAGAAGAGTTGAATTAGCAGCTTCAAATTGTCTTCTGAAGGAATTGGCATTAGAAGATCTCAACGAATACTTCGATAGTTTGAAACTGTCTGAAACTTGTGTATATTTTCTGTTATTGAAAATACAGGCGCAGATTCTGCGTAATGATACCAATTCCAGCAATTACAAAATTGCAGGTTGTTCCTTCGTTCTCGCTACTGGATGTAGTTTAAGGACACTCACACATATATTTGGATTCGGAAAATCAACTATTTTCGAATTCATTACATAATTCTGTGAAGAAGTATATGAAACATTAAAGGAGTTCATCAAGGTACGAGGCTTCAGCCCCCTGGCCACCCTCCGTCCATGGATCCGCCATTATAGCCTATTCGAAGAAAGCGGATAATTAGTCATGTTCAGTACGTTGTGTGGGTAAAATGGGCGGGTAAAAAGATTCAATTGCTGGCGGGGATTGCTCTTCAAAATTCTTCATAATATATTAAAGCAGCGATTCCCAACCTATGGGTCGCGACCCACTGGTGGGTCGTGGCGTGTGTTTTGGTGGGTCGCGGAACAATCGATTTTTTTGCCACCAAAATATATTTTAATGTTTTTGAAAAACAAAATACAGAAATAAACTCTGTGTAGAAAGTGACTTAAGGTTAAAATTAACCAGTGTTAGCACTGATATCGACGCCCTGATCAGTAAACACCAGTGCCGGAAATCTCACTTATTCTAAAGTTGTGTTTCTATAATAACTAAACGCATTTTTCATTCTCTTTTTAAAAAAAGCGTGAGGCGTCTGTAAAAAGCATCGCCTCATCGAGCTGACGGCTGAAATTCCAGGATTAGTTAAAACTCAATTTGCAAATTAAAATGGCTCTGATGTGCCAAGTCATTTATTGGTGGGAAACACCTATAAAACCCATTTTAGTAGTTGACTGGTAAGTCTACCATTGTGTTTTCCTGCTCCCAGTCTTCTATATTTTCATACATTTGGCTACAGTAAAACACAATTATAAAGTTCCAAATCAACCACGAAAAATCCGATCTGCAGGTGGTTTCCACCAAAAAGCGACTTGACAGACCAGTTGCATTTTAATATTCTGATAGAGTTACCTCTAATCGTGGAGTTTCAGCAGTCAACTTGATGAGGTGATGGTCTGTGCAGCCGCCTCCCCGTCTATAATATGTTTGTTGTTTTATGTATTATTAATCCTTGTTTTTGTTGATAGTATATCCTTTGTACTAAAATTTGCCTTTTCGTTGGCTAGGATATCCTTTGTACTAAAATTTGCCTTTTCGTAGGATAGGATAGTCGATAGCGTATCGAGGTCATACAACAGTTCCATTCTGATATTAGA
>JARYHS010003939.1:0-11434 GCA_031002005.1 Vandiemenella viatica
CAAAATATTTTTTTAATTAAAAATTAGGTATGGGGGGGCAAAAAAAATTAAAAATTAAAAGTGGGACATGACCCAAAAAAGGTTGGGAAACACTGGTTTAAAGCGTCTATATCAATCGTTGAATCATTAAGAAAAGAGTGAAAAGAAATAATTACCTACTTTTGTAGTGATAGGATCGCAGTTCTTGTAGGCTGCATAAAGAAGGAAACCACAGTAGACACTCAGCAGTATTATAAGCACGGAACCGAAGGTGTGAATCGCTAACGATCTGGAAAATTGAGAAAGATAAGAATTAATTACGGTATAACCGAAAACATTAATATTTTTATTTTAGTATGAATTTATTATATACTGAAGCGAGACGTTTAATGCAACCATCCATTTCAGAAGTTTTGTTCTGTATCCATGAGAGCTGATCCAAAACTTTTGTCTGAATGCAATATCTAGACAATTATCCCGTATAAACGCAAAATTTCTGAACTAATATCCCCATCCAAGGTACAATGTGCCGTTAATCTTGACTGATACTACAAACACAGGTGGGAATGTGGTAGTTATACGAAAATTAGAGCGGTAGACTCTCGACGCTGCCTATTGTCTGGGAAGTTCAAAAACTGCACTGCCCTCTCATCAAAAGGAGTGAAAGTAAAACTATTAACTTTTTATTAATATAATACTGTTTTAGACACCTCAAAAAGTAAAATTAAAATTGAAATTCGAGATCAGTACCGTGCTTCAATTAGCGAATTGCGGACTACATATTTACGCCATCTGGGGCGTCCAAGCGGTTGAATGCCACAAAACCCTGGGTTGGTCTCTGATAAATCACTCCCTGGTTAGCTTTACCAGAAATATGTAATCAGAGATATTACAGACCTATTGTTACTTATAGCCAGTAATGAGCAGGGATTCAGTGATAGCAATTGAAATAGTAGTGAAAAGATTAAGAGACTTTAATAAATTCACTGAATTGGAGTACATTGACAAACATATGAAATTCATGGAAATGGCTCTAATGCATATCAATAATATCACTAATAAAAATCTAATCACTCGAAGTATCTTTCCGAAGCCAGCAGAGGGGTAGAAAACGCATTAGCCTGTACCGGAGAATTCTACATGAAGTCTTGAGATCCCAAAGCGTCAGTACAGACTGTAAACCTGGAGTGGGGGAATCACGTGCTCGCCCATAATTGGTTCATTAGGCCTTAGTAATTACTTTTGAGTGGGAGACTGGTTTCTCACGTTACGGACCTCTGCTAGCCTTGAAACTTTAATGCTTCTAAAAGGATTAAGTTACCTGCCTCCAAGGGTAAGAGAAAAAATACTCCTTCTGAACCTACTATGCTTTTGAAGCTTAAAATCCTACAAAGTGTGCACAAACCATTGTACTGAAACTCTTCTGAAGAGGTCAACGTATCATTTCTGGCTCATAAAATCTAAACTTCAACTTCTCTAAATAATTCATATGTTGATGATCGATGACCGTTGAATATGTTCATTCATGATCGAGAAGCTCTCTTTCGTATTTCTGGAAACAGCAGGATGCCCAAAAGTGTTGAACGAAAAGCGCTTTAACCTCTCATCTAGATTTACGTACCTCTTGGCGTCGGCCAACCTGGGCAGTGCGAGGAACTTCTGGACAGAACACTGATGGACTGAGAAGATGCTGATCCAACTGACAGTCGCACCGATCACCACCGACCACCAGGAGGAGCGCACGAATGGGTCGCGAGTCATTCTATGGGAAAAAACAGTGCAGATGATCACTTGTGTTTTCAGAAGTCACTGACAAACGTGTTGTATACACTTAAAAAAAGTTAAGTATAAAATAAGTTCATTTCACTAGGTTTTTTTTTTTTTTTTTTTTTTTTTTTTTTTTTTTTTTTTTTTTTTTTTTTTTTTTTTTTTTTTTTACTATTCCTTATTGAATCCATCCTTAACGATGGACAGAAACATACTGATAACTAGAGAAAAAGTTATATTTTCGAATCACTGTCTACACTTCAAGTGCTGAAAAGTTGAAGAATCGACATTGTCTACCAAAACTAACATTGACCTGGATTAAGCAGAATATAAGATCAGGATATTAGCCAAATGCCATAAAAAAGAATAATGGATAACCTTAGAGGTATTTGGGTGTGTATGAGGAGAATAGCAAACCGGAAAGGACAAGAGGAAAAAATGGAGCCATATGTTGAAGATAAGTCCGTAATTTAAACCATGTCACACCAATAAACAGAGCAGCTAAAAATCACTTTCTATAAGTATTAAAGAAATCACTTCGATTAATGTAAAACGAAATTTAGTTAACTAACTATCCTGATGTTTAATTTTAAATTATATTTGTAGGTTGGTGATATTTTTGGCCCAAGCTCCTTAGTTGCTATTATAACTTGTTTTTGTTTTGTTTTTTGTTTATTATTCTTCAGTCTTGCGACTAAAACAAATGCTTTTTTACGGCAAACGCATTTCGTCTTTATTTAAGACACCTTTAGTGCCCTAGATAAACATATACATACACACACACACACACATATATATATATATATATATATATATATATACACAATAATGTTTGTAACTTGGTTAAGTTTTATATCTTCAATTAATACCACTACCACTACTGTCAAATGTTTTGTAGAGTTCGCCGACTATGAACCGTAGATAAACTTTTTGTTTTGTTTTTGACAACCAACGGGAGACAAAGATTTTGTTTTGTGGAACTTGTGTTTAGTTTTGAATCCTTGGTCAGTAGCTATTGTCTGTTCTGTGGCGGTATGTCTGAGTATGGGATGTGTCCTATTTGTTCATCTTTGTAGTGTCTTGAACTGGGTTTGGTTTTTTAGATGTGTATATTCAACCATTTATATTTGTAGGTTCAATAGCAAGAGGGTATAATATTCTACGATATATAGCTACATTATGCAACAGCTATCTCTCAAAACTCGTGCGTAAGTGCGAAATGAATCAGAATTCCCCTGTTAAACATGAAAAGATGTTCCCTTTTCACAAACTGAAAAAAATCTCTGGCTGTGTGATACCTACCTCCAAATTTCATATGTATTCAACTCAACAAACTAATGGTAACGTTGGTGCCTGAAATTCGATAAGATACGGGGTTGATCAATCCGTATTGCCGATAACCATTGATTCCGCAATTGACTGCCGCGATTCATGCTTTAAAATGCCGTGCTCCAAATTGTTTCGGTCTGTCAAATATCTTTTCAGAACTTTCTTGGAGTCTTTTGCTTCCTCCACATATTTGTTCCACTCATTTTTATGTTCAAACTTTTTTTATACCCCTTTATGGTTTCCATTACTAAACCTTCTTTGGCCATCTAGTATCGCCCATCCGTAGACTTTGGTTTTACCACATCAGCATAACGTGTAACTTTTTCAGTAGTTTTCGATTTTCAGGTCCATCAACTTTTTTCTAAACCTTTTGTAGATATTTTGTGGACCATTAGTTCTTATTGTTTATACTTCAGTACTGTAAACAGCTGCTTTAGTTTTATCTGAGAATTTATGACTCCATAGAGTTCACACAAGTGGTGGATTTCCCATGTTGCCCGTGCGCTTCTACGATTCGCAGTAAGAGCTCTTAAAATTTAAAGCACTAAAGTTGTATATCCGATAATTTCCACCTTCTAGGTCTTGTCTAGCTTATCATAACTATTATTTATTCCGATTTCTTCTGTTATATTGCTAGGCCCAGGTCATTTACTATTCATACAGCTTTCCTTAAATATAGCTCCAGTCATCCTTATCTTCCAACCACGGTGAGCTGTACAGAGTGTATGGTGCATTTTCCCCGACTAGAATTCCATTCTTCCTATTACAGTGTTTCAATACACCTCTGAATAAATATAAAATACTTTAGACTATTGTCCACCTCTCCTGCCCATCTTAAAACATACAGCTTTATAGGCACCACCCTCCCCAAGTTTTCCCACAACTTTCTTAGTGAAACAGGGTCACCGACATATTGTAAGTCTGTAAATGTCACATTGGCAGCAGATCTGCGACATTGAAGTGTATTCTCTTTTCTAATACCATCATGTATTAAATAAACAAAGCAATCAACATAGACTCTTGAACAACAATGAAATGATTCCTGAGACTTCCACGGCCATCTTTGTTCATGAAATGTTTTATATGTTTGTAATATCCCCCATCCCACTCCTGTTTTTTTTTAATTAATAAAAAAATTACTGTGCGCGTTTTCATCTAATGAATGTTTACCATTGCGCATCAAATGTCAATCATATGGGCTGTTTTTTACCGCACAAATTTTATTCAAAAATATCGTGGCTGCTAACAACAGTGTTGATAAAATAAAAGGGTAGTAAGGAAGATCAGTTATTATTAAATAAAACAAAAACTTTCTTAATATGCAATCGACGTGCAAACTGTAAGCTAACAACACTGTATCACTTTCTCCCTGATTGTGACTTTCTCCGATAAAAAATAACGACCTTCAACATAATGTTCTATCGCGTAGTATAATTTTCTAGAAGGAACACGGTAGAAAATCATTTAAATCTCATAAAGAATGGAAACTTTATTTGCAATCAAATTATTGTGAATTTTTGCTTGAAAGATCTCATTTAACAGTAACTGCCGCTCGCCTGAATTAAGTCTTTTCCGGTTGTAAGTAATAGGTCTGCCAATTGAAGAGCTCCGACTATCCCACCATACAAGCGTTAATTCCATCCTATAATTTACACCAATCAACGTTATACTGGTAGAGAATGAGATCTCTGATTTATTCCACAGCACTGTTACTCACTGGAAGAATAGGCGTCCTCCCTGCTGATTGGCTGTCCACACTGCTGAGAGTCCTCCTGCGTTGACGACGCCCAACACGATCACAGCGAGTACAGCGGCGAAGGCCACGCCACCCTGCAGCAAGTCCGTCCACACCACAGCCTTGATACCCCCCTGGAAAGCCATCATAACCAGACACTGTGAAACGTTTGTACAAGATGGGGGATAGATTACCAAAGTTCTCCCACTGTGTTCAGGGCGCAGTGTTGGTATTCAAAAAATGGCCATAATTTCAGTAATCACGTTCTTGATAAAACGCGAAGAAACCACTAGCACTCAGATAATCTGTTTGAGACGATTCATCTATAATTATTTTCATAAAGTTATAGGCTATGGTACAGTGAGAAGCTTTTTATTCTGTCATCAGCCTTTCGACTGGTTTGATGCAGTCCTCCATCCCTTCCTATCTTGTGATGACCTCTTCATCTCTGCATAGCCGTTACAACCCGCGTCCTCAATTATCTGCTTTATATATTCTAATCTCTGTCTTCTTCTACAGTTCTTCTTTTAAAGAAGGCACCAAAAATAAGAAATATTTAATCAGAAGAAATGTAACTCTGCAATGTAAAGACAAACATAAAATCAAAAGATGAATTGCTAAGACCGTCAGTAGCGCACAGTGAAGTCTCGTTATCAATCAGCAACCAAGAATATCGGATGTTGAACATGTCGATTGTGATCAGCCTCTCTTTCCTCCCTTATGAAACCGGAGATAGGCATCTTCTCGGGATATGTCTCCTTTTTAGATAGTACTTTTTTTTAAGAGAACGAGTTGAATAACAAAGGCCTGGTTCGTATTTCTGTTTGAACGCTGATTTTTATAGGCACCTAATCTGATCTTAACTGCGGTTAATGTACGATTTTGTGTAACCGTCTGTGGTTCAAATTCCGCGTTAGACTGTTGGTCCATCCGAGGCAGTGCTTTAGGCCGGATGTTCACATCATGAGGAATTTCTGTGATACACATTTTACGTTTTAGTCAGTTAAAAGCTAAAGCAGCATTTTCATAAGGACACGTGATAGTTAAAGTAAGTCTTTCAGTTAATATGGTATCTACAATTAATAACTGCTCAAAATTGATAATGCTGATCTTCGAATTATCCCATTGCCTAAGGCGATATTCAGACATTGCTCGCATATTGTTCGCTTGCTATGGCATCCTTGGTATTGCCAAATAAACGAGCTAGTAGCCTATTCACTAACGTAGGTTCATGGAGGAAGGAAATATATGGAGGAGAAGTGACGTTAAATTGGTGAAGCAGGATCGCGCATGCGCAGTGGCGGCAGCGGCGATATTGCGCTGCCAAACAATTGCGATGTTCCCAGTATATCCCGAAAACTAAGCAAGATATCGAAAAATGTTATTCTTTATTTTCGATTTGTCTCGTCGTGTTACGTAAGAATCGATCATTAAATTTGAATTTTGCGAAAATTTTCTTCTCCATTTCTCTCTCACTTTTGATACAGTATATCTCTAGAACTAGGTGAGATATCGAAAATTTTTATTCTTTATTTTTCATTTGTCTCGTCTTGTTAAATAAGAATCCAACATCAAATTTGACTTTGACCAATTTTTTCTTCTGAATTTCAACCAAACCCATTTCACATTTGGGACAGAATATCTCGAAAACTAAGCAGGATATCAAAAAAAATTATTCTTCATTTTTTATTTCTCATATCGAGTTACATAATAATCCATCACCAGATTGCGGCGTCACCTTTATCCTAGAGTCCCCTTGCGGTTTTTGTACATATTCCCCGTGTCTGTATGGAAGCGGCCATGCCCCTTCCACTCCGGCCATGCCCCCCACTCCTCCTCCGCCCTGCTTCACTTCAATGCGAGGTGAAGGTCTCTTGCGTCGTCTCCATATATTTCCTTCCTCCATGTGTAGGTTCTGATGAAAAAATCCTTTGATTGAGGCTATTTATCATTGAAACGCAAGTCTAATTGATATTAAGTGTCATTCTATTCAAACAATGAACGGTTAACAGAAGCAGACTCAGATGTGAATAAGCCCAGAGAAACTAACAACTACTGCCTTGTTCCGTTAACAGTATTCGATAGATTTAATTGCACAATCAATGTTGCAGATCGTGACTGAAGGTCTGTTGTTAATGATGGCACACATTTGATGTGAGTCCCAATCTGCGTGACATACCGGTTGCAAATGGCAGCTAGCTGACACTAGTTTTCTAGGTCAGTGGCAGCTGTGGAAATACTTCAACTAGGAAACCAACGCGAATCCAGCAAGTGACAACAGATAGAACTAAAAATTGTAGGCCCCACCTGTAGTAACAAAACTAAATTACTTGCTTCTAGGTGTGGATGATTCTTGAGTGAGAGATAGGATTTGAAGGAAGTAGCACTTCTGTTATGAATAAAGGTAATGAACATTCACGTGCCTCCAGAGATTAAGGAAGCATTATTTGATTCCTTAGTAATAATAATGGTATAGAGATGATCATCACTTCTTTCTTGAGGCAGGGGAAGCAGCATGCTGAATAACAGAAATGAGGTGCAAACAGAAAGACTTCTAACTAGAAACGAAGTTAATAATCATTATCTTTAGAGATGCAGGAAACATATTTGATTCCTACATTATACACAAGAGGTGGAGAAAACCGCACTTGTTTCTTCAAAAACATTAACAAACATTCAGCTGCCACCAGATATGTGGATACCAAAATTTTATTCTTGAATGAGGGAAAGGAGGAACAGAAAGTAGCATTTCATTCCTGAGTGAAAATAGGAGGAAGCATCCTGAGTAGTAACGTACAGCAGGTGAAGCAATGTGTGGAGCTGGCCGCACATCTTCCCAGAGTGGAAGTGATAAAATTCAACTGCCTCCATACATCAAACAAGTAGCATTTGATTCCTAATTAAGAGTAATGAGATGGAGGGAGCAGCATATCTTTCTCGGAAGGATTTAATAAACATTTATATGCCTCTATAAGTGTGCAATCAATTAAATTAGAACGCAATTTGTCGAAGTTGTTTACTTATAACCATATAGTTTTAAAAAAAATGGGAAAATTATAATGAAATAACCAATCAGTATTCCATCAACAATTAAGATGTCATACGCAATCAAAGAGTAAAACTTGTGTAAAGACCATTTAACTAATTTAATTCAAGATTAACACTCTCCTGTAATCCTGAAATAGATCTTATTTAAGTTTATATTTAATTTTATTTAATGGCATTTTCGCTGTAAAATTATTACTATAGTTATTGATGGAATGAAATGTCACCTCAACTGAAACTGAAAGATGTGAGAAATGTGATGATATTTCAGGTATGGAAACAAACTTGGAAGGGATGATAACGGATTAAGTACAAGTACCTAGTGTGATTATTTCTTTCAGAACGTGTGTTGATGATGTTTCGGAATGGTTGAAAGAGGAAATGAAAACGTATTGGCGTCCAAGTACACTCTTTGGCAAAAAAATTGACTGTCGGCGCCTGAGTCTAAGTCCCTTATTTCGCACAATGTGGCATCATTGCCCGTATTCAACTCAGCGCCATCTGTTATTCATTTCCTTAAGTCAAGCCTCGAACAAAGCAGGAAGACTCCGCCCGCCCATTGACGATTCTTCTTGGTAGTTCATCTATCATTCCCCACATTTCAGTAAAAAGCTATTGACCGATCTCGAAACAAGTAACGCATTTTCCTGTCCCTGGATTGACTGTAATATTAGGCAAGATATCGCCAACCATACCTCAATCGGACGAAATTCGGTTGCAGCTACACTTTTCTTAAATTCAGATCGTGAAACATATCGTTAAAGTTGTAATTAACAAGATTGCAATAAAGCGCAGTAAAAATGAGGTTCAGTTATACATTTTATTCCAAATGATTAGCGTAAAACTATTACCATATTTATTTATATATTGATGTGGCTAATCAGTTGCAATAATGCAACACATAATGGGGTGTGTGGTCCGAGAAGTGGGTGTAAATGTTCAAAGATCCAGATTTTTAAGTTCTACAAAACTATTGAAAACGATTATAAAGAGATTATTTGGGATAATTGTCTAATGCCAGTTGAATGTAACTGACTTCCGAGGCAGGATAAGGTTGTTTACCCACTGCACGAGCCGTCTGTGAACATGAGCTCCGTTTGCTTGTGGCTAACCATCTAGTCTTGTAAACGCGTGGTCCTCGGTTCGAGTCTAGGTTTTCCAATTATTTTTTTGCGTTTATTTTAAACAAGTCGAACCTACAACTGCGTTATGCGTAAAATATAACATCGACTCTTACCTGCTTGCGTCAGGACGTAACATACTTAAAAGGAATGACTCATAACTGAGGGCTTCTTTAATAAACTGCACACGTAACTATGAAATTTTTCACAGAGGTAAGACTGAAAGAAATCTTCTCGGGCTTCAACATCGTCGAAATAGTGTCGTGTGGTTACGTTAGGTGGACTATAACGAGTTCGCACCATCGTCAAGGAGACGAAAAACTAAATAACATTACTACACCAATTTCTTATTATGCGTCTGGATTTACGATTCGTCGACTTCTAAGTCGTTAAAGGTGGGAAGGGAATGGAGACAAGGTATGGGAAGGAATTCGGACCATGGGTTTTCGAAGAAATAATCCCGCCATTCACACGAAGTGACTTGGAGAAACGAAGGAAAATCCAAATCTGGATAGCCGGATAGGAATTCAAACCCGCTTCCTCTCGAATGCGGGGCCATAGCGTTAACGCTCGGCTATTAGGTTCAGTTTTTCAATATCTTTCGTATTTGGTGTATGATGCCGTCCATAAAATTATTTAAAAAAATCTATTGAAAAGTTAAAAATCGTAAATTGAAATATATGTGCAGAAGTGAGTTCATCTGATGAGAGCGGGGATATCAAAAAAATCTCTGAAATCAGAAACGCAAATCAAATTTCATTTTCTCTCTCTACTCTTTTCGCCAATCTCTCTCTTTTTTAATTTTTTTTTGCTAGGGCTTTACGGCTCGTCGACAGCTAGGTCATTAGAGGCGGGATCGGATTGGGGCAAGAACGGGCAGGAACTCGTCCATGGCCTTTTCAAGGAAGCATCCGGTCGTTCGCCTGGAGTGACTTGGGGAAACCATGGAAAACCCAGATCTGGATGCCCGGACGGGGATTCAAACCCGCGTCCTCCCAAATACGAGGCAAGAACGTTAACCGTTCTCGCACCACACCCGGTACTTTTTTTTTAATATTTAGCAGCTATCAAATTCAAAGTGAATATAAGCTTCCTCTTATATGGAAGATATTGTCATATTAATCACGTTGTTTAATGAAGTAGTATTAAACCAAAAATGACGAGCAAAATTGATCTGTTTGCTAGTAACCAAATAGGTAACATTTCAGTCTTTTCGTAGAAATGTTAAAAAAAAAGAAGCCAATTCACATTCTACTTGAGCAAAGACCTCAAACCGGATGCTAAAACTACAGAAATTTGCAGTCTCAATAAAATGTGGTAAAATAAGAAATTTCAATGTAGTTATGATGTAATTCTCTATAATGTTTTCTCTTTTTTTTTCAAGTATGTCTTTCAGTAAAGATTAAGAGGTAGTTGGAATGAAATTATCACGCTGAGCAATAACATAGCTAACTGTTACAAAATTTTATAAATCAGCGGTACCACTCTCCCCAGCTAGAGTATAATTCTAAAATATCGTAGTAGACGGAAACGAAGTGTTTACAAAGTGTATAATACTGGTTTCCTTGTTTCTTGCCACACTGACATTCCCGCACTGAATTTCAATTTTATGCCTCAGTTTTCCTCCTGCAATGTTCTGATTGAATGCCTATAAGACTTTGCAATATTTAAACTTTCAAAAGAAATTGTTGCTTGTCATTCTGAGACAGACATTATAATGTAAATTCTTTGGGTTGGAATAAAATATACAGTAGCTACAGTTTGAATTTTGGAGAAACTGTGCCGCAAGAGAATCAATTCTTATCACCGGTCAAGAAAAACAAAGTTACTTTCATAGCGTTTGTTGATTTAGAAAAAAAAGCTTTTGGTAATGTAAGGCGGGACAAAATGTTCAAAATTTAAAAAAAGTCAGGTCTTACGTATCGAGATAGACAAATATTTTAGAAGTGATATAAGAAGTGGCTATAATAAAAGTAGAGAATCATGAGAGTCACCAATCAGTATAAAAGTGTATCAGATATGGTTGCAGTTCATCCTTACTAATATTCAGCTTATATGTGGAGGAAGCTATAAAAGAAGTAAAAGAGGAATTTGAATGTGGCTTCATGAAAAAGTAGTTTCAAATATTGACCCAGGAACCAGAGAGATATTTTTAAAACTGCATGTATGGAGCATAGCACCTTTAATGGTAACGGAGCATGGACTTCAGGAATGCCTGAAAGAAGGAAAATTGAAGAATTCGAAAGTGGTGCTATATGAGGATGCTGAAAATTAAGTGGACAGTTAAACCACGAAATTAATATTTTGGAAATGATGGCTTGCTAAAAATAGAAAGAAAAGGGAGATGGTTTGAAAATGAGAAAGAGAGACAGAAAAAAAAATTTGACTTGCGTTTCTGATTTCATAGATTGTTTTGGAAACTCACCCTCTCATCAAATTATCTCACTTCTACCTACAT
>JARYHS010003940.1:0-12093 GCA_031002005.1 Vandiemenella viatica
TTGCAATCCCGCAGCATTTTCGATCCCGCGGGATCCGTGCGGGATTGGTACAAACAGTTTTTTAATGCATAAATTTAAAACATAGTTACTTAAAACGTTAATAAATTAAATAATAATTAAATTAATAAATAATTTTTAATGTTAAATGATAAAATTAACAGTTAACAATATTTTGATTGGCAAAATAACATTAAAACTTTTTAGCGTGTCTTAAGGGTATTTCGAGGTTTTACATTTTTGTTTTTTAATCTAAACCAATTTTTTAATAAATAATAAAAATGGAAAATATTGAGTCTTAGGTCATATTATGTGCCTTACAATACATCACATAAGTTATAAATATGGTTTGCTTAGTGGCCAAGTATTTTTTTAAATACTAAATAAATGTTCCATAACACCGAGAAAAGCATTCCATTTCAAAAAGTGAATATACTCTGTAAAGTGTAGACTTGGCTCAGAACAAGATCTCATAACTTTTTGTCACTGCACAAGCACGAGACTTGGCCTTGTTTTTGCGTGATTCATTATTATATCTCCTGATTCCTTGATTGATATTACAGTTGATTCAATGTTATTAAAAGAAACTACTCACCAACACGTAAACTGTCAAGTATTTCAGATTTACTTATGTGGCGTAACGACGTTTTTAGAGTGGAAATTATTATTTTTTAGTAAGAAAGGAGACTTTCTCGGCGAATGATTGCAGTGAAGTCCTCATAGGTTGTATCTCCGGATTTCATTGCAAACACACGAAATTACACACGTGAGGAAGACGGCGGAGGCAGCAGTCGAAGTATGGTGTTCCTACAATACAATTCGGCGATACACCCGTGAAAATTTCATTATAACTTTTTTTACCTTCAGTCGAAATAATTACAACGTGAAGAGGGATTAATCGAAAGCCTGAGCGGCACATGTAAGCAGCTGGCTTTCGTCAAAGAAACGCATTGAGGCAGCGGCCAAAACAACAATAAGTCAAAGGATATACAATTTCCTTTTGATAGCTAGTAAATAAATAGGTACGCGATCGTTAAAATTACGATAACATTAGTTCCATATCAACGAACAATCAAATTTTCAGCCGCAAATTAGGAAATTGTCACAATTACTTTATCTGCAAATACAGAAAATGGGAATAATGAAACCTTGAATAAAAAGCTGTAACTGTGTAGTTCAGATAACGTTTGCGTCACATAAAAAATAATTATATAGTTAGAAAATCGTACTAAATACGCACCATAACTCAAATTACAGAAATGTGTACTCGAAACAAACGTAAGTTTTGATGAATACGTAAAAGTGTATTTATTTATTTACTTACGAATGACGAAGGTTGACAAAAACAAACGCTTGTTCCCGCGAGTCAAATGCCAACTGCTCTGGTACAGCAAACAGTGCAATACATCCGACAGAGACCGAGTGGGGCAGCGAGTCACGCATAAGGATTGCAATCCCGCAGTGTTTTCAATCCAGCGGGATCAGCGCGGTATTTGCGCCAATCCCGCGGGATCCCACGGGATCCGTGCGGGATTGGTACAAACAGTTTTTAACGCATATATTTAAAACATAGTTACTTAAATCATTATTAAATTAAATAATAATTATATTAATAAATAATTTTTAATGTTAAATGATAAAAATTAACAGTTACAATATTTTAATTGGCAAAATGACACTGAAACATTTTAGCGTCTCTTAAGTATATTTCGAAGTTTTACATTTTTGTTTTTTAATCTAAACCAATTTTTAAATAAATAATAAAAATGGAAAATATTTAGTCTTAGGTCATATTATGTGCCTTACAATACATCACATAAGTTTAAAAATATGGTTTACTTAATGGCCAAGTTACCAGAGTTTTTTTAAGTTCTAAATAAACGTTCCATAACACCGAGAAAAGCATTCCATTTCACAAAGTGAAGTGAATATACTCTGTGAAGTGTAGACTTGGCTCAGAACAAGATCTCATAACTTTTTGTCACTGCACAAGCCCGACACTTGGCCTTCTTTTAAAGTGATTCATTATTATATCTCTCGATTCCTTGTTTGATATTACAGTTGATCCAATGTTATTAAAAGAAAGTACTCACCAACACGTAAACTGTCATGTATTTCAGATTTACTTATATGGCGTAACGACGTTTTTAGAGTGGAAATTATTATTTTTTAGTAAGAAAGGAGACTTTCTTGGCGAATGATTGCAGTGAAGTCCTCATAGGTTGTATCTCCGGATTTCACTGCAAACACACGAAATTACACACGTGAGAAAGACGGCAGAGGCAGCCGTCGAAGTATTGTGTTCCTACAACACAATTCGTCGATACACCCGTGAAAATTTCATTATAACTTTTTTTACCTTTAGTCGAAATAATAACAAGAGGGATTAATCGAAAGTCTGAGCGGCGCATGTAAGCAGGCGGCTTTCGACAAAGAAACGCATTGAGGCAGCGGTCACAACAACAATAAGTCAAAAGATATACAATTTCCTTTTGTTAGCTGTTAAATAAATAGGTACGCGATCGTTAAAATTACCATAACATTAGTTTCATATCAACGAATAATAAAATTTTCAGCAGCAAATTAGGAAATTGTCACAATTACTTTATCTGCAAATACAGAAAATGAGAATAATGAAACTGTGAATAAAAAGCTGTAACCGTGTAGTTCGGATAACGTGTGCGACACTTAAAAAATAATTATGTAGTTATAAAATCGTACTAAATACGCACCATAACTCAAATTACAGAAATGTGTACTCGGAATAAACGTAAGTTTTGATGAATACGTAAAAGTGTATTTATTTAATTACGAATGACGAAGGTTGACAAAAACAAACACTTGTTCACATGAGTCAAATGCCAACTGCAAGGGTACAGGCGAACAGTGCAATACATCCGACAGAGACCGAGTGGGGCAGCGAGTCACGCACTGACACGTGTTTTCCGCCGGATTTTGCGGATTGCGGATCCGCTTAATTTTGTGCGGGATCCGCCAGACTGTATAATGATGCGGGACCCTTTGCTGGATTGCAATCCCTAATAGCAGCAGGTATTCGAGGGCGTGTGGACAGACTCGTCCTAAAACATGCCTGAATACCGGAACAATGTAGTGACAGCATAGAGACAATCTTTCAATCCACACGTTGCGTTTCAGAACGCGTATCCGTACTGCCCGCTTTCATTTAGTCGGAAACTGCTGAAAGTAAAATACCAACCGCCGAAACAGGGCCACAAACAAACTTTTTACGCTAAACTACACAAAAATCAATCGGCGAAACCTTAACAATAATAAAGCCGTATATTGACCGTACAAGAAAAGTACTTACAGTATAACATAAAATTATTAATGATGGCACATGATTTCAAAGTGCTGTGTTTCAATCCCTTACGAAACGGGTCCCAAATGGCACAACAATAATCCAAATGTGGACGCACAAGAGATTTGTACGCTATCTCCTTTGTTTGTTCATTACAATTTTTCAAGATTCGACCTATGAATCGCAGCCTAGAATTTGCTCTACCTACTAACGAATTAATGTGTATGTCCCATTTCATGTTCCTTTGTACTGTTACTCCCAAATATTTCATAGAATCGACCATATCAATAACTGAACTGTTTACCTCGTATTTCTGAACAATCGGATTCTTTTTGTTAGTTATGCTCATTGTCTTGCAGTTTTTACAATTTAGAGTAAGTTGCCACTCAGCGCACCAAGCCAAAATAACATCCAGATCGCTCTGAATTTCTAAGCAATCGGTTAAATTTCTTACTTCCCCAGCAAACAATTTAAAAAGGTTTTTCACTTTGTCTCCGAGATCGTTTATAAAAATTAAGAAAAGAAGTGGTCTTATTACACTTCCTTGAGGTACACCCGATGTAACATCTAGATTAGAAGAACTTTCTCCTTCAACGACGACATACTGCGACCGACCGGTTAAAAAATCCTTTATCCATTCACAAAGCTGATCCGATATACCGTACCCTCGAAGCTACGCTAAAAGGCGGTTGTGTGGCACAGAGTCAAAGGCTTTCTGGAAATCTAAGAAAATTGTATCTAATTGTGAACCTGCATCGATAACTTTCATTACGTCGTGTGTAAATAGGGCCATCTAAGCAAATGAAATATTAATTCCGGGATTTGATACTCGATAAGAAAATTTGTTTTCGACCAAAATTAATATGTTTCATTTGATAGATAATACCATGAAATGGATATTACACACATTATGCAAATGCTTATTTTCGAAATTGTTTTTTATTTCACTAGGTGGTGAAGTATTTCTTTTTTTTTTTTTTTTTTTTTTTTTTTTTTTTTTTTTTTTTTTTTTTTTTTTTTTGTGGCTTTAGCCATAGGCTAATACAGCCAGTAACATCATATAATACATTCAACTTATTATGAATTACACTTTAAGTACATATGACATTCACAGAGAATCTTGAGAACATTTTCTTGCTATATTCTATTTTTGTCTGTATTACGTATTTGTGCATTTCTTTTATTGCTTTCAGCGATGGTGAGGATAAGACTTGTATTAGGTCTGCTATGTCCTTGATTTTAAGTTCGCCTTCTATTATCTCTTGCTTTATGTTCCTATACTGCTTGCATCTTAAAAGGAAGTGATATGTATCTTCCACATCGTCGCATTGCTGGCATTTCGGGTAGTCCACGATCTTCATTGTGTACATTCTGTCCTCGTAGGAGTGCGTGTCCTGTTCTCAGTCTACTTATTGTTTTAATCTCACTTCTGTTTATTTTAAATGGCGCGTACCATAGTTTGTGGTCTGGTTCCCCTGCTATGGTTCTGTACCAGAGGCTCTTGCTCGGTTCTTCTTCTACCCATCTTCTTTTCCAATCCTTCTTCACTATTTGTGTGATTGTGTGGTTGTAGTCGGTGTAGGGGATGGGTATCTCCTCTATATCTGCTGCATTTAATTGTCCCCGTGCTATGGCATCCGCCGCTTCATTTCCTCTTACGCCGACGTGCCCTGGGATCCATTGTAGTTTGACTCTTCTTCCCTCCGTTGTTGCCTTGATTATTTGCCTGGCTGCCTCAAACGCTAGGTAGTTTTTGCACGTGCCTTGGGGATTCCTTTTATGGCCTGTAGGGCGCTTTTAGCATCCGAGCAGATGACTGCCTTAACAATACCCACTTCATTTATGTACTTGATTGCTTTTAGTATCGCTATAATCTCTGCTGAAAATATGGACATTGGGGTTGGTAGTCTGTACGCCTCATGCACTTCTTGCACCATGTCGATGTACGCTGCTGTGGTGGATTCCTCGTTCTCTCTTGATCCGTCGGTAAATATTTGTCTCCATCCTTCCCATCTTGTGTTTAAGGTTTGCAGAGACAGCTGCTTTATGATTTCAGTATTTTGTTCCTTCTTCTTTGATACATCTACTGTCAGTCTGTGTACACATGTTGATCCATTTCCATCCTTGGCCACGGTTCTCGTTCTCTATACATATCGTTGATCTCAGAGGTTGCTATGTTCCATCGGTTAGTTATTTCCCAGTATTTTATGAGACTTGGGCTCTTATGTATTTTTGTGGTTTCGCTGTATATTCATGCACCAATGTACGCACTTTTCTCCCCAGAGGATGACTGGTGTTGGTCCTTACTTTTGTCCAGAATTTTAGGCCCAATTTCTTCCTTCTTAATGATAGGGGTGGCGTTGCCATTTCCACTTCCATTGCCATGACTGGCGTTGTTCTTAGAAAGCCGCCCGCTATCCTCAAGGCGGCAGATTGTACGGTATCCAGTTTTTTAAGTGTGGTCGTGGATGCAGTTTCATATAGGAATCCCCATATTCAATTTTGCTTCTTATTAAGGCGAAGTATATCTTTCGCAGCTGTCGGGGGTCCGTGCCTCTGTTTGGTGTAGCCAGCGTTTTGTAGATGTTTAATCTTTGTAACGCAGCTTGTCTTGTCTCTTCTATGTGTCTTTTCCAGGACAGCTTTGTGTCCAGCCACATGCCTAAGAACTTTGTTTCCCTAACTACTTCCATATGCATTCCGTCTATGCAGATTTTGAAATCCTCATTTGCAAACTGTCTTTGCGTGAAGATTCCTACTTTGCTTTTCTGAATGGATAGATCCATCCCTCTCTCCTTCAAGATGTTTCGTGTCTCCTTCACTTGTTCTTCAAGTATGGTTCTAGCCTTCTCTTTGTTTGGGTGGGTCACATATACTACGAAGTCATCCGCGTATTGTGCGTATGTTGTTAGGCTTCTCAACCGGTTGAACATTTTTGTAGTATATATGTTGAACAGTGTGGGACTCGAGGGATCTCCTTGGGGTAGTCCCTGATATACATGACGAGCAAGTATCTCCCTTCTGCTGTATAGAGTATATTTACTCTATGCTCCAAGTATCTAGTGTACCAGTTGACTATTTCTCTTGGCAGACCCATGTTGTCCAAGGTTTCTTGGAGTATGTTGATCTGAACGTTGTTATATGCGTCCTTGATGTCAAGGAAGGCCGCGAGTAGATAGTTTCCTCTAGCGTAACTTAGTTGTATGTCCGTGACTAGTGTTGTTATGTTGTCTAATGTTCCATATCCTTTCCGGAATCCCATTGTTCTGCTGTCCAGTTTCTTGTGGTGCTCGATGAACCACTGCATTCTGTTCTTGATCATTATACTCATGATCTTTGCAAGACAGGATAGTAGTGAGATGGGTCTGTATGATTCGCTTTTAGTTTTGTCCTTGTTCACCTTTAGGATTGGTATGATGAGGACATTTCTCCACTGTTCTGGCACATATGTTGTTGCCAACATGTCATTATACAGTTCCAGTAACTTCTGTTTCGCTCTTGGTGGAAGTTTTTCTATCATGGAGTATGTTATGCCGTCTAGTCCGGGGGCCGTATCTTCCTTTTTTATTGCACATTGTAGCTCTGACATTTCAAACTTGTTGTGATTTGGTCTCTTTGGCTGAGTGTCTCGCTTTATAGCAGAGTCCACGCTTCGTTCTAGCGGGACGTACGAGGGCGCAGTCAGGGCCAAAAATTGTTCCGCTGCTTCTTTGTTGCTGATGATCCATCTAGCGTTTGTTTGGCTTCCTTTAAACCATCTTAGCTTCTTCCACATTTCTTGAGGCGTGATTCCATATTTGATGTTGTCGCAGAACTCTTCCCATCCTTTCTTTTGGCTCTTCTTATGATTGTCCTGGCTTCCACTATTGCCTTCCTGAGCGTAGCAAATTTGTCCACTGTCGGACACTGTCTATATGCTTTGATGGCTAAACGTCGTCTAGCTATGGCTTTGGAGCATTCCGCTGTCCACCACGGTTTCCTTTCTGCGGAAGTCTTCTCCTTTCTTTTGGTCAGGGGTATGCATTCTTTGGCTGCAGATGTAATTATTCCCTCGAAATTATTGTATCGTTGCTGTAATTGGCCATCCTCATCATTCTCCTGTTCCATTAGCATATTTATCTTCTCCTGATATTGCTCCCATTTGGCTCTTTTGCAGTTCCATAAGGTCCTTGGTGGCTCGTGGTTAAGTGTGCTTGGTGCATCTACCGTCATTTTTATAACGAAATGATCGCTGCCCAGGGTGTCCTTAAGTATCTCCCACGTTGTTTTTTGTCTGAGGTTTGCAGATACTATAGATATGTCTGGCGACGATCTTCTTTGATAAGGTGTTCCTATTCTGGTTCCAGGTTCATTATTGAGCGTGGTAAATGTGGATGATGTAATTGCGGCTGCAATTTCTTCTCCTTGCTGGTCTGTTCGACTGTCGTGCCACAATGGGTGATGGGCGTTGAAGTCTCCTCCCAGGATACTTCCTGATGGGAGCTGGTTGAGTATTTCTGACCATTGCTCTTCAGTAAGACTGACCCTTGGTGGTTTGTATATTACAGAAACCGTGTTGATGGTGCCTCCTTGTGTGATGTCTATTGCTAGGATTTCTATATCAGTTGCTGATATCACCATGTTTCTGATGGAGCTGTTCATTCCATTTCTGATCATGATGGCCACACCACCGTATCCGTCTTCCCTGTCCTTCCTGTAGATGTTGTAGAGCCTATGTTTTAGCGTATGTGCTTGACTTAACCACGTTTCCGTGATCAGTACCACGTCTGCTTTGTGTTCCTCCAGTAGTCTTTGAAGATCGTTCCATTTATGGTACAGACTTCTGCGTTCCATTGTATTATGTTTATTGTCTTCTCCTAGCCATTTTCAGTTGTTGGTCTGGAGTTCTCTGAGTTCTGCATAGTTGAGCCTATCTGTCTGATTTCTTGTATTATGCTTCTAGTGGCAATGTCTTGTACTTTTTGGAGTACAGTCGTTGTCATTTTGCCCTTCATATGTTGGGCTAGAGCTTTCATTATTGTTTTGACTATGATGGTGATTATTTCTTCATTGCTTTCTATATTGGGTACTTCCTCGGTCTGGGTCTCCCGTGATACCTGTGCCACCACATTTATTGTCTTTTGGTGTCGGTCCACCGTGCCAGGCTGTTCCATGTCTATGGTGACGTCTCTGAATGATCTCTTCTGTAGAGTGGGGAAGTCTCCGTGCTTGTACTCGTATTCTGTGTCCCTGTATTTTTGCTGTGTGCTGCTTGCTTTACTTTTTTCTCCTCCTCTTGTTTTCTCACTGGGCAAAGCCTGTCATTGGCAGGATGCTCGCCGCAGCAGTTAACGCATTTGGGGCTTTCCTTTTGACATTCTGATGTTTTATGCTCTTCGCCACATTTTGTACATCTTTCCTTTCCTTTACAGTTGTTTGCCACGTGTCCAAATCTCTGACATTTATAGCACTGTGTTACTGGGTAGATATATGTTGCGACCTTGAACCTGAGGTAATATATTTCAATGTATTCTGGGAGATACTGACTCTCGAACGTTATCTGAACGGTTTTTAGCGGTGTTGTTTCTGTCTTTCCATCCAGTTGCGTTTTCTTGGTGAAACGCCTCACGTCGATGATTGGCGCCTCCGATGTGGCGTTTAGCTTTATCTCTTCTTCTGATAAGTCCAGTGGAACGAACTTGATGACTCCTTTACACTCCACTCTACTAGCCGGTACAAAGGCCTTAAGTCTCATAGACTGTAGTAAGATATCGTTTGCTATGAATTGGTTGGCAAATTCTGCTTCCGTAAATTCCATGGCCATTCTATTCTTTCCTTGTTGGTTTATTCTTTTCAGTCCAGGAACTTTATTGTAGAATACCTTCCCTAGTTGAATTGGGTGTTGCATATTTCCCTCGCCCATTGGTTCTACCATCACTATGAATGGGCCATCTGAGTTGGCTTTATACCTTCTGTTGCGTTCTGTGAACATAAACTTGTTGACTTTACTCGCTTCCCTGTTTTCCAGAGTGCTGTCTTCTTTCTTCTTGCTGCGTTCCTCGTCCTTCCCTTCCGGCTGTGATGTTGAATATGTTTGGAGCATATTCTTCTGTTGGTGTCCCTGATCTTTCTTCTGTTTCTAAACATCTCCATAGAGATAATTCTTCTTTGCTTATTTTGTGTGATTGTCTTTTCTCTACCACTCGACGTTTCCTCCTGAGGTTGTACGTTTCTCTTCCTCCTCTCGTCACTCGTTCTTCTATTTTATTCTTCACTGGTTCCGCCATGTCTTGTTCATTTTCATATACAAAGGTTTTCAATGTTTTCTTCTTCTATTTGAGGATACATTCCGCCACTTGCTTCGGCCATCTCCTCTCACCTGTATGCGCAGATGTTATCTACACTCCAACAGTTGTTAATTGTACACTTTAGTCAGTATGTGCACAAACACAAGCTCACTTCTTTGTTCTTGTTATTAAGTGTTGTTCCCGGTTAACACTGGTTACTACCACGATAGCAGAATTCGACCTGTGTGGGTCCGTAACGCCGCTTCCTCTCCGACCACTTGTTTCCGCTCTCACTAGAGTGTGTAAACACGGCACTATTTCCTTAAAGTTCCGTCTTCCACGAAAGCTTGAGCTCAACTGAAGTATTTCTTTCCTGGGTTCGAGTTAGTAGTTAGTAATACGCCTGATCAGATAGCGCCACAGACACGGTCAAGGAAGTGCTGGCACCTACAGGATCTGTACTCAACTAAATACCCATATTGAAACTATATCTGCAAAATGCTGACCTCGTCAGCGTAGGGGTAGCGTTCTTGCTTCTGGTTGCAGGGGTCGCCGGTTCGAGTCTAGCCTAGGGCAAGGGTGGTTTTAATTAAGTGTTGTGTTCGTCTTGTGTTGTCCTTACACATTAGAGAAAATAATAATACTATAAAATCTGTACATTGTAATTGAAACAAACACATTGAGCTGGCTGAATAGCTAACAAGGCCGAATGCCATTTAAATTTAAAAAAAAGACAAAGCTGCAAAATACTTTACTCTGAATAGCAACTAAGGATTTCAATCAAGCGAGGATCTGTGCGGGATTGGTACAAACAGTTTTTTAACGCATATATTTAAAACATAGTTACTTAAAATGTTAATAAATTAAATAATAATTAAATTAATAAATAATTTTTAATGTTAAATGATAAAAATTAACAGTTAACAATATTTTGATTGGCAAAATGACATTAAAACTTTTAGCGTGTCTTAAGTGTATTTCGAGGTTTTACATTTTCGTTTTTTAATCTAAACCAATTTTTTAATAAATAATAAGAAATGGAAAATATTTAGTCTTAGGTCATATTATGTGCTTTAGAATACATCACAAAGGTTTAAGTTTAAAAATATGGTTTGATTAATGGCAAAGTTACCAGAGTTTTTTTTAATTATAAATAAACATTCCATAACACCGAGAAAAGCATTCCATTTCACAAAGTGAATATACTCTGTAAAGTGTAGACTTGGCTCAGAACAAGATCTCATAACTTTTTGTCACTGCACAAGCACGAGACTTGGCCTTTTTTTTGCGTGATTCATTATTATATCTCCTGATTCCTTGATTGATATTACAGTAGATTCAATGTTATTAAAAGGAACTACTCACCAACACGTAAACTGCCAAGTATTTCAGTTTTACATATGTGGCATAGCGACGTTTTTAGTGTGGAAATTATTATATTTTAGTAAGAAAGGAGACTTTCTCGGCGAATGATTGCAGTGAAGTCCTCATAGGTTGTATCTCCGGATTTCATTGCAAACACACGAAATTACACACGTGAGGAAGACGGCGGAGGCAGCCGTCGAAATATGGTGTTGCTACAACACAATTCGTCGATACACCCGTGAAAATTTCATTATAATGTTTTTTTACCTTTAGTTGAAATAATAACAAGGAGAAGAGGGATTAATAGAAAGCCTGAGTGGCACATGTAAGCAGGTGGCTTTCGTCATAGAAACGCATTGAGGCAGCGGCCAAAACAACAAAAACTCAAAGAATATACAATTTCCTTTTGATAGCTGTTAAATAAATAGGTACGTGACAGTTAAAATTACGATAATATTAGTTTCATATCAAAGAACAATCAAATTTTCAGCCGAAAATTAGGAAATTGTCACAATTACTTTATCTGCAAATACATAAAATGGGAATAATGAAACCGTGAATAAAAAGCTGTAACCGTGTAGTTTAGATACCGTTTGCGACACATAAAAAATAATTATACAGTTAGAAAATCGTACTAAATACGCACCATAACTCAAGTTACAGAAATATGTACTCGAAACAAACGTAAGTTTTGATGAATACGTAAAAGTGTATTTATTTACTTACGAATGACGAAGGTTGACAAAAACAAACGTTTGTTCACATGAGTCCAATGCGAACTGCTCTGGTATAGGCAAACAGTGCAATACATCCGACAGAGACAGTGGGGCAGCGAGTCACGCACTGACACGCGTTTCCGCCGGATTTTGCGGATTGCGGATCCGCTTAATTTTGTGCGGGATCCGCCAGACTTTCTAATGATGCGGGACCCTTTGCTGGATTGCAATCCCTAATAGCAGCAGGTATTCGAGGGCGTGTGGACAGACTCGTCCTAAAACATGCCTGAATACCGGAGACAATCTTTCAATCCATACGGTGCGTTTTCAGAACGCGTATCCGTACTGCCCGCTTTCATTTAGTCGGAAACTGCTGAAAGTAAAATACCAACCGCCGAAACAGGGCCACAAACAAACTTTTTAAAAAAAA
>JARYHS010003942.1:0-28051 GCA_031002005.1 Vandiemenella viatica
TGAAGCTAAAAAAAAAAAGGCTCATGTTAATTGGTGTAAGGAAATGCTCAAAAAATTCGACCGAGGGTATGCAAAACCCGTTTACAACATTATAACAGGAGACGAAATTTGGATATATTCGTACGAGCCGCAAACTAAACAATAATCAACTGTTTGGGTGTTCCAAATTGATCCGATTCCAACAAAAGTGTTTCATTCACTAAGCACTTCCAAGAAAATGGTAGCCTGTTCCTTTGGTTATAACTAAGATTCTTAGGTTCGAACCTATTTTGTTCCCAACATAATATTCCAGAAATTTTAATTTTCTCTTTCGTCTTGAGTATAAACTAATAAAATTCATAAATTTAATAGGACCTAAAATAACCTGATTTTTATGTTACGACCTAAAATGACCTAATTCGGTTTTTAGAACCTAAAATCATCTAATTCGATGTACTGATCCAGTCCGACTGTAATTTTGTTACTTAAATAAAACAAATGACCGACCGGATTAGCTCAGTGGTTCCGGCCGTGGGCGAGTAATCTGGACTCGGGGAGACGCCATGAGTTCGAACCTCACCGTCGGCTGTTCTGAAATAGTATTCAGGGGTTTTCCTATCCCCCTTCAGACAGATGCATTATTGACAGGTTACGGCTAGGGATTGCAATCCAGCAAAGCGGGATCCCGCAATCCCACGGGATCCCGCAATCCCACGGGATCCCGCATCATTAGATAGTCTGGCGGATCCCGCACAAAATTAAGCAGATCCGCAAAATCCGGCGGAAACGCGTGTCAGTCTGCGTGACTCGCTGCCCCACTCGGTCTCTGCCGGATATTTTGCACTGTTTGCCTGTACCCTTGCAGTTGGTATTTGACTGATGTGAACATGCGTTTGTTTTTGTCAACCTTCGTCATTCGTAAGTAAATAAATACACTTTTACGTATTCATCAAAACTTACGTTTGTTTCGAGTACACATTTCTGTAATTTGAGTTATGGTGCGTATTTAGTACGATTTTCTAACTATAAAATTATTTTTTAAGTGTCGCACGGTTACAGCTTTTTATTCACGGTTTCATTATTCCCATTTTCTGTATTTGCAGATAAAGTAATTGTGACAATTTCCTAATTTGCGGCTGAAAATTTGATTATTCGTTGATATGAAACTAATGTTATCGTAATTTTAACGATCGGGTACCTATTTATTTAATAGCTATCAAAAGGAAATTGTAGGCCTATATACTTTGACTTATTGTCGTTTAGGCAAGTGCCTCAATGCGTTTCTTTGACGAAAGCCACATTCTTACATGTACCGCTCAGACTTTCGATTAATCCCTCTTCTCCTTATTATTATTTCGACTAAAGGTAAAAAAAGTTATAATGAAATTTTCACTGGAGTATCGACGAATTGTGTTGTAGGAACACCATGCTTCGGCGGCTGTCTCCGCCGTCTTCCTCACGTGTGTAATTTCGTGTGTTTGCAATGAAATCCGGAGATACAACCTATGAGGACTTCACTGCAATCATTCGCCGAGAAAGTCTCCTTTCTTACTAAAAAATAATAATTTCCACTCTAAACACGTCGTTACGCCACATAAGTAAATCTGAAATACTTGACAGTTTATGTGTTGGTGAGTAGTTTCTTTTAATAACATTGAATCAACTGTAATATCAATCAGGGAATCAGGAGATCTAATAATGAATCACGCAAAAAAAGCCATGTCTCGTGCTTGTGCAGTGACAAAAAGTTATTAGATCTTGTTCTGAGCCAAGTCTACACTTTACAGAGTATATTCACTTCACTTTGTGAAATGAAATCCTTTTCTCGATGTTATGGAACGTTTATTTAGAATTTTTTTTTTTTTTTTAAAATAACTCTGGTAACTTGGCCATTAAGCAAACCATATTTTTAAACTTATGTGATGTATTATTGTAAGGCACATAATATGACCTAAGACTCAATATTTTCCATTTTTATTATTTATTTAAAAATTGGTTTAGATTAAAAAACAAAAATGTAAAACCTCGAAATACACTTAAGACACGCTAAAAAGTTTTAATTTCATTTTGCCAATCAAAATATTGTTAACTGTTAATTTTTATCATTTAACATTAAAAATTATTTATTACTTTAATTAATTATTATTTAATTTATTAACGTTTTAAGTAACTGTTTTTAAATATATGCGTTGAAAAACTGTTTGTACCAATCCCGCACGGATCCCGCGGGATTGGCGCAAATCCCGCGGGATTGCAATCCTTAATGCTGACTTAATCCTGCGATAATGTCCACAAAAAAAAACTCTTCTTTGCATGCCGTACAACTTTATTTGATACCCAAATGTGTGTTCCATGCTACACCACAATACTCAAACAAACAAAATTAATCTAGCTGCTCTCACTCACAAGCCCTCCAACTCTGTATTTGATACCCAGAAGGTGGGAGCCATACTACATCACAATAATCAAGCAATGGTCTGACCAAAACTTTGTACAATAATTCTCTGGTACATACCTTCATCACTCTCTCCAACAAAATGAAGATTTTTAAAATTTGTCCTGCCTTGTTAAGATTGTTATCAAATATTATGCCAAGGTATTTACATTTAAAATCTTCAACAAGCAATTCTTTCCCCACCTCATAATCATAACCAACCTTTGATTTTTTATCTTTGTACCAAATAAGTTGACTCTTCTTTGCATTTATCTTCATCCCATATTGATCTACCCAGCTAGATATCCTGGGCAGATCACCTTGCAGCTGTTCAGTCTTCTCTCATCTCATGCAATTATATACAGTTATGTCATCTGCAAACAGCCTAAATTTCAATTGTAAATCATTCACACAATATTCTTTACGATGATGAAAAGCAATGGATTCAATATGCTACCATTATTCCTTTTAACCTATTTTGATAATCTTTTTTTTTTCTACTCTAACACTTTGCTTTCTGCCTTTTAAGAATTCCTCCACCCAGCAAGTTACTTTTACATCCACTCGAACAGTTTTCCACTTATTTAGAACCATTTTATGATTCACTCTGTCAGATGCCTTAGAAATATCTAGAGCTGCGATATCAACTTGGCCTCTCTTTTCCAGTTCATCCAAAATATCTTGAATTTAGCCCATCATCTGAGATTCACATGAATAACCTTGTCTAAAACCATGTTGTCGATTTTCAAATAAGTTTCTTTTTTCAGAGACATTTCTGTTGTAGTTGCATATCAATCACTCCATCATTTTGCCTGTCACTGATGTCGCCCTGTAATTTTTAATTCTACATGTCACCCTGCCTTTCTGAATCGATACTACTATTGCTCTTTTCCAGTTATATGGTAAGTAACAAAATTTCGAGATACAGTAGGGCCTAAAATTTCATATCCCACTATCTTTAATACATTTGTAGGAGTATTATCTGCACCAGCCTAGTGTTGCAAACTGAAAAAAAAAATAATGTTTTTTTTTCAGATTTGTGAAAAAAAACCTAGCACCCTCGTTTTTTTCCTAAATTTTTTTTTTTTCAGAAGATAATATATTTGATAAGTTATAGTTTTATTTATGGAACTTACATTTTACATGTGTATTTTAAACCTTACTAAATCATATAATATCTTACATAATGATTCATAAATGTATCTATATTGGTAACATAATTTTTTATTCATCTTCTATGTCGGTACCACATTCACTAGTATCAGCACTACCAACACTAGTTCGGTCGGAGTTGGAATTTTCTGTTTCTTCTTCTGTCCCCTCTAGATCATAACTTCAGAAATAGTTACATTTTCTTTTACTGGTTGTATTACATGCAAAAGCTTTTGAGATTGCAATTTTAAATTGTGAGCAAAGTACACACTGTGAATGAAGACTGCGCCGATAGTTCTGTATTACGGTCTTTTAAGTTTGAATTTAAATCTATTATCATACAAAATAGGAGCTTTATTTGTTTTCAATCGTTGATTTACGCCAACGGTTGCAAGGAAATTTTTCATAATTACTGACAATGACTCAGTATTATCACTATACGCTGCGAGTTTAAGTATACGAATATAAGGAAAGCATAACAAGTAATAAAAAGAGGCAAAAATTTCCTACAGGTCTACAGATAAATTTGTAGGGCCTGGCAGCACTAGATCAAACAGCGAGTGTCAATCCAAACAATGGGGAACGGCCGAACGGAGATTCCTTCTCACGCAACTTAGCCTTTTCGGGAAGTCCCCTTTCGTAAAAGAAAACTTCAGTCAATGTTATCAATATTTTTGTAATTCTTTTTTCTACTGAACCAGAAAGATATAGTAGATTTAAAAGTAAGATAAGTACTTAGTATAAACTCTAAAACAGTCATATTAAATGATAAACGCCTTAAAAATTTGAAATTTAGTAGTTATGAAAAAAAACATGTCCCAGAAAAAAACATGTTTTTTTCACAGTTTTTTTCGTGTTTTTTCTCACGTAAAAAAACTGTTTTTTTACAACACTACACCAGCCCTTTTGGTTTTTTAAATTCTAAATTAATTTATAATATAGCCTATTGACGATCCATTACAAATTTTGTACTTTCCTTATTTTTGCATGTATGGAGACTCTCCTCCGGTTTATTCCCTCCCATCCCTGAATGATAGTCACTATTGGTTCCATTAAATCGGCCACTCTATATCTCTTTCATTTTAAAATCTTCAGTAAATTTATTTACATTCCTATTTTTAATTGTCTGAATACCCTGCCATCCACTCAGTTTTCTAATATAACCACAGAAATTTCTAGATGTATTGTTCAGTGGTCCTCTTGCACCAATGATATTCTTCATAAACCTATCTTTAGCTTCCCTCTTTGCTATTATTAATTGATTGTTTAGTTATTTTAAGCATTTCTTAATTCTTTGATGTCTGTTAACTCTGTTGTGTTCTCTTCTCAGTAATCTCTTTAACCTCTTAACCTAGGTTCCGTACTTCTCTTTATTTTCTGTTTGACAATAAATATTTCCTCATTATTTTTTATTATTTCCTAGAACGCTTTCGTCTTGCTTCCCCTCTATTTGTGCCATCCTTCCATTTGTTAAACCTTCCCCAGAAATATCTTTTCAATTCTAAAGATTGTGCCTTTTTTAAAATCATTTTACCTATTTCTGCCTACAATTTTGGCCACTGGTTTATTGAATCCTCTAGTATCCATCATAACTGAATTGTGACCGCTTAACTTTATTAAGTTGACACTCCATAAGGTTTTCATCATGCTTTATTAGAAATATACCCAATTAGTCTCGCCGACACTTCAGATTTCCACCTCCGGACAAATGCCAAATTTTCTGATCTCCACGACCGGATAAAGGGAAAAAGGGGGGGGGGAGGAAAGTGATGTACAATTGTTTTCACGATCGCGAACTAAAAGTAACAAAAATCTCTGCGAAAGAAACCGTGTCTTCTTCAGCTCTTCCAGATTAAAAAAAAAAAAATGTTTAAAGTTGCAGTTTTAGACATTGATTTTGTTATTCTCACGTGACCTGTAATCGCATGTTGCTTCACTGCCTTTATGCCATCAAATTTCGCAGTAAAAGTAATTTTACGCATTTCACAATATGCGGTGCAATTGTTTATCTTATGAAGCCCGCTTTAAACCCGTTATTTGACAACCACTCGTCTCTAAAACTACAATACCGTTTCAGTATATTCTTTGGTAACCCACTCGTTATGTATTTGTAACGTACCAATTAATAACGCTATTCTGCAAAAAAGAAAAGAACACGACGTTCCGTCTTCCACGTAGGGTAGGTAACTCAACAATAAACTAATCGCTTCAGGGGAATCAGATATGTGAGTAAAAGCGAATTTACACCGTTTATTTCGGATGAATCGCTCGTAGTAAAAGTGAAGGTTCACTTTCCGTTAAGCGTATCATCACAAATGAGCCACCCAGGGTGGTGGGTGAGCGGTTGACACTCTGGCCTCGCATGTGTGAGGACGCCTGTTCGAATCCCCGTCCGGGAATCCAGATTTGGATTTTCGATGGTTTACCCAAATCACTCCAGGCAAATTTCGGGATTCTTCCTTCAAAAGGCCACGACCGAACTCTTTCACTTTCGTTGCCCCCAGTCCTTTCCCACATCTAATGACCTCGACGTCGATGAGATTTAAATCCATATGGATAAAAACTACAAATGAACCACTAAGTTCACTTCAAGGTGGCAGCAAACGACCTTTTGTTTATTGGAGTGGATTTAATTTGCAGAAACCTTGCCTAAAAAATTAAAAGTTACATCGTGAAGAAAGTTAATAGAAAAGAGAGATGTTGGCGGACGATAAACTGCATCTTGCAGCTTGGCAGAATGTTATCCTCAGCTGAAAGAGCACTTATTGGGGGACAAAATGGCATTTAAAAATCATCTTCGAATGTATGAAATACAATTTGAAGATTTGCTATCAAAAATCTCACAACTCATTACAAAACAGGATATTACGATGAGAAAATGTCTTCCAGCCACAATGAAGCTAGAAATTACTCTCAGATTCCTGACAACTGATAACTGCTTTGGAACACTTGAGACTGCATTTCCATCACTTTTTGCTGGTTTTAAAATTTTAGTTAATTCAGTATAATACCCGGTTTCGATAGTTTTAATTTTTACTTGATGTCTTCTGTAGTCAAAACAGGGATATTCAATGCTTTAATCATGTCCTCCAAATCTCTTATCTCTTATATTTTTATTTATATAACTTTAAATTTTGTGTTATATGAACACTAGTGCGATAACTCCAGGAGGAGGTTTCACTTCAGCATGTTTACAAGCATCACTCTAACTCTTGATGATTCATCGGGGTGAAACACCGAAAGTGAACGAAAAGTTGAATCCCAGCCAATTTCTTTCATCCGTCACCTTCAATGATCACTTTAGAATAAGAGTGACCAACCCAAATGATTTTGCGGGCCACTTTGGAAGTGCATTATAACTCCGCGGGCCGCATATAAAATTATATATCCCCGTAGAGACATTTTTTGGAGTGAAAAATTGAAACATGAGTTATTATTGTGTTTACTATTATTCTTACATGTAAATATAGATAATATAATAATAATGATACTAAACGCACTTTGTAAAGAAATATATAACACTAAAATTGAAATATAAAAAATATTTTATAGAAATGTGATATACCTCACGGGCCGGAAAAATGTTCAAGGCGGGCTTTAGAGGATTCGCTGTATAGACAGTTCACTTTCCTTTCACTGCGATTGATTCATCCGTAGTGATTGCTAAAAGTGAACCGTGTAAACCCGCCTTAACTGCTGTCAACTTTTGAACTATACATCTGAGAAATCGGTGTATGGGCTGCTTATAATTTTTTTAATTATTAACCTGTATTTTTTTAAATTTCTTAATAAAATGGACAAAACGCGTTGGAACCGGTCAGTCCGTTTGAAAATCGGACCGTTGGCAACTGTATATACAACATATTTGGTGAAGTGGTTTCGTTACAATGGCGTATCTAGGTTAAAAAGGACCCCGGTGCAAAAAAAAAAAAAAAAAAAAAAAAAAAAAAAAAAAAAAAAAAAAAAAAAAAAAAATTGGGCCCACTGGCCAGATGGGAGTGAGGTATGCTGGCACTGGCTCCCTGAGCTTTGGGTGCCCTCTGAACTCCCAGTTGGGTCCCCTGAACTGAGCTTGGGAACCCCCTGAGCTAAGCTTGTTGGCCCCATCAATTTGGGGGCCCCAGTGCACCACCCCGCCTATCCCTCCAATAGCTACGCCACTGGTTGCGTATTTGAACTACTGCTACTGTGCACTATTTAGTGAGATCATTAGGGATAGTGTTGCCCAAATGCAAGAACAAGACGAGACTTGGCCAGTCTTGGTCTTGGTCTTGCATCAATACACCTGGTCTTGGTCTTGGTCTTGCAAAAATGCAAGACCAAGACCGATTTTGGGCAACACTAGTGTTGCCCAAATGCAAGAACAAGACGAGACTTGGCCAGTCTTGGTCTTGGATCAATACACTTGGTCTTGGTCTTGGTCTTGCAAAAATGCAAGATCAAGACCAAGGCTGCAAGACCAAGACCGATTTTGGGCAACACTAATTAGGGACAATGACTCAGGAATGGAAGCGTGTTAATCAGAGAACGAGCTTATTCACACAATTAGAAATGAGCAGACCAAACATTTTGCAGTTCATACCCTGGATGTAATGAAGGAACTAAGAACGCTGAAAAAGCATAAAAGGGTGTTTTTTTTTTTTTTTTTTTTTTTTTTTTTTTTTTACTGCTTTACGTCTCTCAACAGCGAGGTCTTTAGAGACGGGAAAGGATGGGGGCAAGGAATGGGAAGGAATTCGGCCATTGCCTTTTTAAGGAAGCATCCCGGCATTTGCCTGGAGTGATTTTGGAAACCATGGAAAACCCAAATCTGGATGCCCGGACGGGGATTCGAACCGCCGTCCTCCCAAATGCGAGGCCAGAACGCTATCCGTTACACCGCCACGCTCGGTAGCATTAAGGGGCCGGTGCAGATAATATTAGTACCGATTTCTTAATCCTAATACACACTGGGATTGTTTGCACGTTTAATTGCCGCCCCGATTCAATGTCGCGATGCTGCTGCAACGCTGCCCGCGACAAAGAATGGTGTCCACACTGCCAGAAGCATGTGGATTCAGTTTCAAGATCATTTTCTTGCTGTTAAGATGTCCGAGAATCTTGCACTTGTGAGAGTGTCAACACTTATTTTCCTCGTTAAAAAAGGATGCAAAATAAAAAAGAAAGGCGCTGATGGACTCGTCAGTTATTTAATAAGATATTCATGCCTAGCGTTGTCAGGTGTCCCAATTTGCGCGGGACGTCCCGATTTTAGGGGTTATGGGGATGCGTCCCGATTAACCCTCGATCGGGCCGCCAAAATGTCCCGATTTTTTAGCTAAACTATAAATACCAATCACTCGTCGCAGAAGATGAAATAGCGAGTCAAACGTCAGACGCATGCTATTCACGGCGAATGGTCCAATTGACCCAGCTAACTTGAACATTGTGCCAAAAACAGTTTAGTGTATCTCATGGTAGAAAAAATAACATAGCAAAACACCAGAAATGTAATGAACACAAGAAAAAAAAAAGGAGTGTCAGTTTAACAAAGTCGCTGAAAATATTTTAACACCGATCAAATGAGCACCCAAGAATTAAGAAGCAATAGCTGCTTAATTCGGAAAACCCTACCATTCGGTCAAGCACACCTTGTCATTCAGTTCTTTCGGTTGTGAATCAAAACTCGATAGTACTTTGTATAACGATTCTAAATTGCCGAGAAATTGTCACTTGGAAGAACAAAGGCCAATGGTATTGCAAAAAGTGATTTAGGTTCGTCATCTACTCAAGAAGCGATTAAAACTGTTCGAAATGATACATTTTATAGTGTTGTTACAGACGCCTCCAATCACGGTGGTACAAAAATGTTTCCGCTGATGGTAAGATTTTACAGCCCAACTACATACTCAAAAGCTTGCGTCTTATGAAAACAGGGATGAAGCTCCATCAGCCACGCATATAAATTTAGTAAAACTACTGAAAGACCCCAGTATTGATAGCAAACATCTAAATAGTTATTACGCAGACGCCGCAGATGTGAACTTTTTGTTTTCCAGTTACTGCACCATGATAATGATCAAATTATATCAGAGGCATGTCTTGCACTCATTTTGTATAACAAAATGAAATATTTTAGGTATGAGTAAGTATGAATTAGAGAATTTCATCCTGAAACTGCATAGTCATATCTCATACTATGCAAAACTAGCTCAAGCTTTAAAAGACTTTTATGAGACGCATGAATCTGAATATTTGTTTTCATGGCGCCAATACAGATTTCAAACGCGACAACTGAAGGTAAATTTTCCAGGCTAATATAATTTTGGTCTAAGAAATAAGAGCTCTATTAATCACTTGAACAATTCAAAGCAGAGATAGAAATTAAAAACAGCTTCAATTTGTTTTGTAGCAAATTTTATAATTTTGTTATAAAAAAATCTCTGATAAAAGCAATAAAATCAAACAATAAATACAATCTTAAGTATAAAATATTTATTTTCTATTATTAACAGAATACTGTACTTAAAATTTAACTAAAAAATACTTTATTTCCATAATATTTTGTTACTACTGGTAGTCAATAAGTTAGACTATTATTATAATATTTAATAAGATTCGGCCACATAATAGACAGATACCTATTGAAAATGCCCCTGTTATATATAAATTATAAAAATAATCTGAATTATATAAAAAACTGTTTTGATGGGGTTGTTCCGATTTGTAACCCCAAATTCCCATTTTTTTTTTACCTTCCGTCCCGATTTTTAACAACTTGGATCTAGCAACACTATTCATTCCCATGATCTATTGAATACCCTCGAACCTGAAGATGGGATCGGTTTGAGGATTTTAAATGTTTTTTGATAATGGTCGGGCATCGGATTTCCAAACGTGAGACTAACTTCAGACAACATTTTTCTCCTGATATAAAGTTTGCTGCCACACTCACATTCCTTGCAAGTAGAGATTCACACACAAGTCTAAAGTATGCCTTCAAAATTTCAAAGCAAGTGATATCCAATTTTGTACAAGACGGGTGTGATCCCATCATATTTGTCTTAAAAAATACATTAAGGTAAATACAAGTAAAATACTAACTGTAATATTTATATCCATCAATTTCCCGAGAAGTTTGTAAAATGCGATTGCATGGGAGAAACACATTCTATGGCAGGATCCTATCAGAATTTGTTGATGAAACTGTACGACACGGGTAACAGGAACAGCAAAGGTTCATATCCGAACCAAGAATATTTTTTCGGCGAAGTTCCACTTTTCTTCTCTAAACACAACTTTTTATGTCCACTTCGATTATTTTTTTTTTTACTTATGGCTTTACGCTTCGTCGACGTCGAGGTCATTAGAGGCGGGATGGTGTAACGCTTATGTGCCATGTAAATGATTTATGGCTGTTAGCGTATATGTTGATAAATACATTAATAAGTCTGTTCAGATCAATTTACTAAACAAACAGTTGCATTCAGTTTCTGAGCAGCTTTAGATATGCTGCAGGTTCGATATTGACCACAGTCGCCACGGGCAAATTACCCGAAATAAAGTCATTCAACGGAGCTACTAGCATGCAAATAAAACATCACTCCGGAATACAGTTCACACTTATTTATTACGTAAATGTTCTCAAACTACTACAAACCGTAGAAACCACCAAATGAATAATGCTAATCGGACTTCGTAAATCTGAAGATTGCCAGGCTCGTTTAAGCAATGAACAAGACAATAATTATCGCCACAACAAACACACATGCAACGGCAACACACTTTGCTGCTCACAGTTCCTACTTATCTCCACTTTGCACTGAAATTATCACTGCCATCAAGTCTGTAGTCACTCGTAATAAAGTTTCTGTAGCTGACTTACAGTTTACTAGTTCATCGAACAACTAGTTATTATTCCGCGCGCTTACACATCCATATCATCTCGCGCCATCTTCTCTTCCACTACTCATACTCCGCTCTCTCTGGTAAGGATCGATATCGATCTATCGATTGTTCCGTTACACCCCCCTCGCTGGGTTTGTGGCGAAAGATGCGGTTGACAAAGCGTATCTTGCGCCAACATTTACTCAAGCAACATCATCATCTCACAACATTACCAATAAACCTGGTGGTTTCACGGCAAATTAATCATAGGTACTTATGACTATACACAAATGCCATTACAAACCATCAACACATATAACGAATAAAAAAAAATACATACAAAACATCAAGAATACAATACTGAAATAAAATTGCTTCCGTTGTACAATTGTCCTCTTTCTACCATTTTTTTCCCAAACTGTCACAATCATGTAACATACATACAAAACATCAAGAATACAAAACTGAATTAAAATTGCTTCAGTTGTAAAATTGTTCTCTTTCTACCATTTTCCAAACTGTCACAATCACAGCACTTGTAAGTACATTCCCCGGCCTCGGGGCCAAAATTACTAGGAACCACAAACCAGCAAGAATGCCTTCAGCAACTGTGTATTAATACTACATGGGTCACCAACCTGTGCCCAACTACTGAAGTTACTTTATTCTCTAATTTATTGACACAACATCTTACAAATTCCGAAATTGCAACCGTGACTGATTGCTAAATGAAACTCATGAAAACCTACATAAATCATGACAACATTTAATTATCAATGATGCGGGAGATGTGGCAGTGCTGGGAGGTGTGCCCTTCTAACCGGTGTCCGACACCCCGCCAACACTCCCCTCCTGACCGAAATATTTGTAAGGCTTCAAGGATACTACGTTGAAAGTTCCGCTAACTTCTCTCCCATCGGCATATTCCAACTTGTAAGCATTATCCCTCAAACAGGCTTTGACCCTATAGGGACCTTCGTACAACACTTTGAACTTTCGTATTTCCTTCTTTACTCGGGACGACTTAAAATGCGTTTGCACCAAAACAAGGTCCCCCACCTCGTACGTCGTAGCCTTTCCTCTACCGTCATGTCATCTCTTATTCCTCGTAGCTGCCTTCTCCAGGTTCTCCTTCTTTTTCTTTACAATATTCCTCCCTTCACCAAACAGCATTAAACCCCGCTTCTTCTTACGCTTCTTCCAACTCTCTTCTCTTCTGCCTACTTTCTTCTTATTTATATTCTTTGCTTCATCATATAACCGTAACTTCTTCCTGCGCCTCTTCCAACTTTCTTCTCTCATTGCTCTTCCTCCACTTATTTCCACATCTTTTCTTAGCAAATACCATTCTTCTGGCTTCACATAGTATCCTCTATTCTGCATAGTCTCTTTCTTCCCCTTAATTACCTTCTGTTTTGTGTCTTTACATAATGGATAGTGCTCATCTACTATCATACAATGTTTCACTTCAAGGTTCCGTTCCGGCAAAGTTTCAGGCTTCACTGCTTCTGTCTCCTGAAATGTTTCTTTCACCTCAAGGACTGCTTCTCGCTGTCTTCCATCTTCTTCTACTGACATTATTTCTTCTTTTACTACGGTATCTTTCTTAACAATTTTGTCGTCAGTTACAAAAGTCTTCTCCTGCTCTTCTGGCTCACAAACATCGTTTTTATTCACAGTTTCTCTTCCCTTTGATCTATAAGTTAGTTCTGAAATTATCTTTGCTTTTTCTTTTCCGAACCACCTTATCTCCTTCCAGCTTGACCACTCTTCTGACGAGGCATCACTCTCCTCGTCACGAAGTCGCGCTTTCGCGATGACCATGTTAGCATAATCTCCGAAATTCGTCCAGATCACCCTTTCCTCTCCTTGATCGTTTGTAATTGGTTCATTAAGAAATCTCATCTTCATCTCGCCCCCTCGTATTGTCTTCTGGTTCTTCTTTTGGTAGCCTCGTATAGTCTCCTGTCCCCGCCGAGGCTGAAGCAGTGACAGGCACTAGTTTACCTGTGGCGCACTCTCCACCACGGCCACCTGCACCTGATTTACTGACTCTCCTCGGGGCCAATCGTCTCCAGTTGGTCCATTATATTCACCTCTAAATCCTCCGACTCCGGTTCCACGACCACGTCCAAATCCTCCTCTCTGTCCACGGTTATTGTACCCGCCTCGATTCCTGTTATCAAAATGAGGGTAGCTCTCCTGTTGCTGTTGGGAGTTACCTCTCTCCCCTTCCGATTGCGACTTCTCCACGAAGTGGGATGGTGTCCTCCCCCCATATTCTTTTGCTCTTATACTTTTCTCTTGTTCGTCCAGCCGACCCAACATCTTTACCGCCTCGTCAATAGGTACATATATTATGGCTGACAAATACAAGCTGTGTCGACTCGGGCAAACGCGCACTAATCATCCGCACATATTCACCTTCACTGAAAGGTGAACTTAAATGTTTACAAGAGTTAACACACTTCAAGAAAAAATTTTGCTGAGTGCCACTACCCGGCGAGTATGGCTTTCCCATCATTAAATTCCGCCGAACAGCAATTTGCCGGTCGATGGACCAGAAATGTTCCAAAAAGGCTGACTTAAACTCCTCAAACGTCTCGCAATTATCTGCAAACCGTTCTCCCCACATTCGGGCATTCCCCTTGATATGTTTACTGAACATTTCTATCTTCTTTCTTTCTACGGCCCTACAGAACGGCCCAAAATTTTCAAACTTCTTCACAAAATCAACTGGGTGTATCCCCCCATTATCACAAAAGTCCTCCCAGTCCACTTTCTCTTCTACCATGCACGCAGTGAGCGCATTCACATTTGGCAAGATTTGACATTTGGCAACCTCTTCTCGCACCACTTCCGGAACTCGAACCTTTAGACTTCTTTCAACTTGCTTCTCTTGTAACTGTAACTTTTCATTCACCCATACTGCAGTGGAAGCCTTGACTTTTTCCACCTGACACGACAATTTTTCCACGCCTATTGTTAATTGGTCAACGTCTTCTTTCACTACTGTGTATTTTTCGGCAAGGTTCTCCCCCTAAAATCTCCACTTTCGACAATCTTTCGTCATGACTCTCTTCTATAAGCTCGACTGTTTTCTTTAGGGATTCCATATTTTGGTGCAAAACACTAGTTACCTGTTCGCAATCTGAACGATACTGAGTCAACTTACAAGATATTTCAGCAGTTTGTTGTGTACAAAGTTCCCTATATTGGGTCAATTCTTCCCTAAACTGCCCTAGTTGCGATTCAAAAGCATCCCGAAGATATTCGATACTCTCCTTATTTTCATTTAATTTAGATTCAAGCAAAATACTATTTTCATTTAGTTTGGATTCAAGTGAAATACTATTTTCATTTAATTTGGATTCAAGTGAAATACTTAATTCAGATTTAAGTGAAGTTAATTTAGATTCAAGCGAATTCTTGTTTTCATTGAATTTAGCTTCAAGAAGGGACTGAATTGACATGACAAATTGTCCCTGGAAAGCACAAAACATTTCCGACATGGACGCCTCATTACTTTCCCTAACCACTTCTCTTGACTTGTCAACTTCTGATTCACTAGCAAAACTCGTCATCGACTGTAAATGATTAGACACAGTAAGGGAGGACTGATTAATGTCTACACTGGGTGCGTCACCAAAGGACTCACCTCCCAGCACCATCTCTCCATTCACAACACCCTCTACCTCAGATGCCATATTACGAAATTATTTCACACAAAAAATTCAATCTTCCGTTGTAGAAAAGACAAGAAGTAACCAACGCCGTCAAACCAGCAAACAGAATACACCAGTATACATTAGCACAGAAAAAAGGTAAAATTCTGTTTCCAAATCTCTTAACTTAACTACCAAACAAGATATACACCATGTCATAAAATACACTTTCAATTGAATACATACACTACTATCAATGACCAAAAAAAAATTACGGAAACTCTACAGAAATCTCTATCTATGAAATCGAAACTCTTGAAGCAAACCCGTTCAGCTACAGCTGGCGTATATCTGGTTTGTTATTACTACCACATTAAATATCCTTTTTTTTTTTCGATTCCAATTAACAGCAAAAATAAAATAATTTTTTTTTTTTTTTTTTTTTTTTTTTTTTTTTTTTCCCTTGAAAAATAATTTGCTAAGCAAATCTAACACAGTTGTCCGGCATTTCAACTTCAAAAAGTTATCAGAAAAAAATCTTTGTCACTTATTATTCAAATCAATTAAATATTTATATTTTTTTTTCTTAAAAAAATTTGCTAATTAATTAATTATTCGTGCCGGCTTGTGTTTCTTACAAAAACTAAAAATAAATCTTTCACTTCCCTTTCGATGCGACGAACAGCAACATTCTTGGACGCCAATCAGCTGTTTGAAGTCTCGACCCGCTAGGTTGTTGTCGTCTGCTATTTCCGCTCGCTTGCTGTGCCTTCTGAAGACTGAGCAGTTTCCCAAAAAACCGCTGCGTGTCGCTGTCGACGTAGCACTGATACTTTCTCTGAAAGCACCGCCCTCTAAGAAAAATAGTCTTTGCCGTGTGCTGCGCACGATTTCTTTGTATCGCAGAACAAGTTTCTCTGACCACGCTTCGCACCAACTGTTCGATTGTCAGCTTTGATTGTTGATCGTTCACTGCTTAATTATTTCGTATATTTCACCTCCGGTTGTGATTAATTATCGACAATTCCTCCCGTGGTTTACATATACTGTCCTGTCCAAACGGTTAAGCCATGTAACGCTTATGTGCCATGTAAGTGATTTATGGCTGTTAGCGTATATGTTCATAAATAAATTAATAAGTCTGTTCAGATTGATTTACTAAACAAACAGTTGCATTCAGTTTCTGAGCAGCTTTAGAATATGCTGCAGGTTCGATATTGACCACAGTCACCACGGGCAAATTACCCGAAATAAAGTCATTCAACGGAGCTACTAGCATGCAAATAAAACATCACTCCGGAATACAGTTCACACTTATTTATTACGTAAATGTTCTCAAACTACTACAAACCGTAGAAACCACCAAATGAATAATGCTAATCGGACTTCGTAAATCTGAAGATTGCCAGGCTCGTTTAAGCAATGAACAAGACAATAATTATCGCCACAACAAACACACATGCAACGGCAACACACTTTGCTGCTCACACAGTTCCTACTTATCTCCACTTTGCACTGAAATTATCACTGCCATCAAGTCTGTAGTCACTCGTAATAAAGTTTCTGTAGCTGACTTACAGTTTATTAGTTCATCGAACAACCAGTTATTAGACCGCGCTCTTACGACACAATACCATCTCGCGCCATCTTTTCTTCCACCACTCCTACTCCGCTCTCTCTGGTAAGGATCGATATCGATCTATCGATTGTTCCGTTACAATGGGATTGGGGACAAGGAACGGGAAGGAATTCAGCCATGGCATTTTGAAGGAAGCATCCCGGCATTCGCCTGGAGTGATTTGGGAAACCATGGAAAACTCAAATCTGGATGCCCGAACGGGGATTCGAAACAGCGTCCTCCAGAATGCGAGGCCAGAACGTTAACCGTTCACCCACCACGCTCGGTCCTTCGAAATTGCCCTTTCAACGTATGAATCTTCTTTTCTATATCGTCCACTGAAACTAAAATTTTCAGCTTGCTCCTTTGTACAGCCTACTTTTATACTTACCAAGGTGATGGAAACGTCCCAAATACAACAAATGGTCTGCATACTTTCTTTCAGTTGCAGTTTACATTTGCAGTTCACATAATGACGGATGAAATTTTAATCATTTAATTTAAAGAAGAGAGTAAAACAGCACTTGAATTAATTACGCACATCCCACACTAATTTCCGCGCGCACGCTTTGAAAGTTTTGAAGGTATTGAATCTGACGTAAAGTTAGGAACACGTCCATACTGCACTTGTGCGACAAGTGTCCGAGAATCTCATCTGGAATGGAACGCAAAAATTCAGCTCTGCGACACCGGGTACTCAATATTCAATGTCGCAGACGCAGTTGAGGTTGGATCCTTGTCGCGACTAATTGTTGCAGATTCTCCTGGGACGGAGAACTGCGACCATGTGTCGCGGCAAAGAATCACAGTGTGTACATGGCTTAAAGATAGCAATATGTACCTTATTTTGAATCGTTATTTGAACTGAGTATGGATACTTGCTTCTTACCAGAAGAATGGAAAAGTGCGAAAGTAGTACCGGTACATAAAGGAGGGGTGACAAATAGGGTAGAAAATTATAGGCCAATCAGTTTGACATCAGTGGTAGGTAAATTCATGGAGAGATTAATTCATGCGAATCTCAGCTTGAAGACTATATGAAAGATATTTCGGATGAAATGGACAAGGGATGCCAGATGGATAGTGTTGTGTACTTTTCTGTAATTATAAATATTCTGAATGAAATGATGACATTAGCCACTCGTGCAAATGATCAATTACTGGCAAAAAAATCTCTTTCTCAGCTTCAGTAGGGATCCTTTTGATCTCGAGGTGTTACTAAAAGTCTCATTTACCATTGGTCATTAATTGATTAACTAGAACAAATTGTAACTGCCGTATAAAAAAATAGGAAGAGCTGCAGTTTTGTTTTCTTTTGCTGTAATTATGTCACCTTTCTTTCTACATTATTCTTGATTCTTTTATCTACTTAAAAGTTTTCTATAACTCATTGGAGTTTATTGTACATCGCCACTTTACACCACATTTTGAACTTGGAATAATAAATAGTTCAGCGAACTATAATTAAATTTCAAATGACATAACAAAATTAGAATTATG
Organism: Vandiemenella viatica; assembly: GCA_031002005.1. Classification (NCBI taxonomy): domain Eukaryota; kingdom Metazoa; phylum Arthropoda; class Insecta; order Orthoptera; family Morabidae; genus Vandiemenella; species Vandiemenella viatica. Next base: position 18,215 of record JARYHS010003942.1, read on the forward strand.
TTACCAGTGAGAGGTGAGGTCACACGCAGGCGATCCCCATCAAAATAGCTTTATTTCAAGCCATCAAAACAACACGAACTGTCAATGCCTTGACATCTGAACCGAATTTGATAGACCTGTAAAAGTAACGATGTATTCGTTACTGAGTAACGGGTTCGTCGCCTGACTCGAAGTACCGAATCGTTACTCACAAAATGATTTCGTTACTCGCATGTTTCGTTACTCGCCTTAGTTGTATAGATAAGAACACGTTCCAGCTCCCGCAGGTAACTAATTTTGGCAACGTAAAGACTAATTTTGTAGTTTTTATTTCGTTTAACATTAAAATTTACAGAGCATAATTTGTAAATAGAAAATTTGTATGGATAATTTGAGATAGTTACTGTTTTATCATTGATAGTTCATTAGTGAACTTTATTGATTTCAAACATTTGTGAAATTTGTTTATTTTAAGAACTGATACCTTCTATTTTATTTTGTAGTGTAATTTACATTATAAAATAGTTGTCTAATAGTTTTTGATATACATCTCTGCACTTGTTATGTTCTAATAATAGTTAATAAAATTGCAATGGAGCGTACTCTCTGGTGGCAATTTCCCTACACACTCATCTTCCCCCCTTTCCTGCATCCACCTACATTTACCCTCTACAAATTTTAACTTTAAATTCTTTCAACGTTTTTGGTGAATAGTTCATAATTTGTCTTGGCAACATATTCCAATCCCTGACACCCTTACCAGTGGCGTACCTAGGGTGGGGCAGGTAGGGCACGTGCCCTGGGCGCCTTTGAAATGGGGGTGCAAAATTCGTAAATTTTCGAACTTTTAAAAATAATAATAATAATAATAATTCATATTCAGTAGAGACAAAAATCATTAGAAAAATTCTAGGAGCAAGACTCACTAAAGATGGTTACAGACTACAATCAATCAAAACAACAGAAAAGTTTTCAAACATTGAAATTGACATCAAGAAAAGGCGAATGAAATTCTTTGGTCACCTTAAGAGATTACCAGAAAGTCGACTGACAAAAAAGATAATAGATTATGTAAGTTCACTTAAAAATCCAACACCTTGGCTGAATGAAATTCGGAAGGATCTTAAAAGTGCAAGCATAGGAGCAACAGACATCTTAGCAAGAGACATCTTCAGACACAAAGTAGACAAAAGGGAAGTTATAACTGAGCAACCAAAACAAAAACAATACAGACCAAAGTGGTCGGAAGAACGCAAACAAGCTTTATCGGAAAGAATGAAAGCTTATTGGAACAATAAGAAGAACTCGAAGAAAACTTGATTCGGTCATTTGCTTACCGTCTTCCATTTATTGGGAGAATTCGCCAATAATAATAATTCATATTCAAATAATACCGCGATTCCCGCGCGTGGCTGGAGAGCTTTCGCGAACGAGCGAGAAGGAATGTGAATACAGCGAATCAGAACACGATCCTAAGGTATAATTGCATGCTCTGTCGAAATGTCATTGAACTGACCTATAGCAGCCGGCCCCTGCCCGCACTCGCTCTGCAAATTTTGTCCTATAAGGATTTAAGACATGTGATACCTTCATTGCTTAATTACTGATGAGATGATTGGCGTGCGGCAGTTGTGTATTTTATTTTGCATTGTATGCGTCGCGAGCGAGCGTGAAGTTAATTTATATCTCAATAATATCAATACAATTTGAAACGATTATTTTCAAAGAAAAAAGAGAGAGGGCTGAGGGACGTAAAAAAAAAAAAAAAAAAGAAAAAAAAAATGCAGTATGAAGTGCCACTAAAATCCAGCAAGTACTTGAAATATATAGACACTTCTTCTTGAAAATACGCTACTGGAAAATCCACATGTTCTAAAGAATTGCCTACGTCGACATGTACAATAAAATGCAATGTATCCAACACTAATTCAGCACAAGACGAGGAGGATATAACTTTAGATAATTTTGAGTGTGACGATATTAAGAGCAGTGACTCTAAGAGTTCTAACGCTATTGAAGAGTTTGTAGAAAACATTAGTATTTAGTTGATGAAAACGTTGGTGGAGGTTATACGGTGAATGATGTAGGAAACCAAATTACTGTCATCTCAGAAGTAATTAAGCAGTATACTTCTATACTTTGATAAGATAACTGGGAAATCATTTCTGTCAGATCGTTTGAAAAAAGAAATAATTAAAATGTGTTCAGAATATTTTCAAAATACTGGCGGTTCATCCCTACCTACAAATAACCGTTGTAAGAACAAAATCTGGTTTAAGAAGGAACTAGTAAATCGCGGTGTAAAAGTGACTTGTTCTTGGCTAGTCTATTCACCGTATAAAAAATCTGCTTTTGGTTCTGTTTTCACAGTTAGAGATATTCTATCTTCATTAGAGCACGAAAATGGATTTACCCACTAGAAAGCAGCTGAAAGGCTCATTGCCCATGAAAATGCGAATAATCGTCAGTCCCAGTAGAATGAAATGGAAAGAAATTTTGCAGCAACTAAAGTGATTATTGAAGCTGAACTTCAATCCCACATCAAGACAGATAAACAAAAGTGGCGTAATGTATTAAAGAGAATCTTTCACTGCATAAAATTTCTTATCATTCAGAATCTTGCATTAGGAGGTTACGGAGAGTCATTTAGTACATGCGATACATCCGAATCCGATAATGTTGGTAATTTCCATGGATTAATAAAGCCACTGGCCATATTTGGCCCCATCATGAATAGCCATCTTGCTCAGACTGAGCTCTACATCTTACTTTTCACGTCATGTTCAAAATGTGTTCATTTATCTGATGGCGACCACTGTTCGCCAAACTTTGTTGCGAAACATTCGCGAGTCAAAATACTATGGTGTCATGTTTGACTCTACTCCTGAACATGCACATCATGAGCAGATATCAGAAGTAGTGAGACACATAGGAGATGATTTTGAGAGGAGATCAGTCCTTTCTTGGTATCATTCAGATGAGTCAAAAGGTCGCTGGAAGCTTAGTTGATGAATTCCTTAAACAGCTACAGATATGGAGATATAGGATTGTCGTTAACAATATTATGACAACGCTGCTGTGATGACTGGGGTGTTCACGAAAGAATAAGGGAAAATAATAATCTGCCGATATTTATGAATTGCAATAGTCATTTACTCATTTGGTTGGTATACATGCAGCAAAGCATAATACTATAATGGTCACGTTTTTCGGAACTATTTATGTAGTCCTTTCTCGTTCCACTCTGCGATGGGAAAAAATCAAGAGCTCCGTGTCAGTGATTGTAAAAAAGATGGAGAGCTAGGGCTGAAGCAGTTAAGCCAGTTAAAAAATATCAGCTGATGGAAATCAAAATAGTGAAACTAGAAGTGAGGCAACACTTCCATATAATCGCATTTTGTTCTACGATTTTCTAACATTGTTCTATTGACCGTGTTCAAAAGCGGCTCCAGCATAAAGTTTCAGGATATAAAAACTCGCCGAGACCATTTTACTAATGAAAGGGTGAGGTTGGTTAATGATGCACCAGAGAAAGTTTTCAATCTTTGCCAGGAATGGGATATAGAGATTGAAAGATGTCAAATGCGAAAAAACGTATGGCTGGAGAGAATGCGAAAGACGCTGGGTTGAGTACTAAGGAAGAAATAGATCGAATTATAAAGGGATCGCTTGTTCGTGTTGTGTGTGAAATGAGCGAAAGGTTCAGTCGTCTGCATGAAACTGACGTCAGATTTGGAATTCTACTAGATATTAAAAAACTGTACTACGGCATTGACGATTGCTACAGTTTAAAAAAGAAATCTAAAGAATTTTGAGACTTCTATGGTTGTAAGATTAACGGAGAACAGATACCAAGAAATATTAGATGATCGAATGCCAAAATCGCCAAGAAAAACGTAAAGAGATCTGAAGAACTTCTTGAATTCAGTGTTGAACATGTAGATGAAAGCGTTTTTCCGAATCTGCGCATTTCATTTCAGTTTATGCTTACGATTGCAATATGCATAGCAGTAAGCTAAAACTAATACTTCAGTATTTGAGGGCTACAATGGGTCAAGAAAGGTTATGCGATCTAAGAGTTTCTTAGTATAAAACGAGAACAAACCGAAGAACAGATCTCGAAAATGTTACTAATCTATTTGCGTCGTAGAAGGCAAGGAAGTTGCAATTTTAAGTTTGCGATTATGAAATAATTTTGTTCTAAACAGAAAATAAAAGTGTTTATTATGAATTATGATTGTTTTATTTAGTGTATCTGTTTATTTTATATTTAGATAATTTACGGAAGGGCGCAACTTGGATACTTGCCCTAGGCGCCATTTCCAATTGGTACGCCCTTGACCCTTACCTAAAAAAAGAGAATCTTCCTACACCCTTGTGCCTGAAATCGAGTGCAAGATTGTTGTCATGGTCATCTTTTCCCTTCCAAGCATTACTTTTAATTCTTACACCAATATCTTTCCATGCCTCATCATCAATATACGCCTTAACACTCCCATGACCCTCTTCACCCTCCTCCTGTCTTCCAATGAATCCCATTCCAGCTCTTTTATCGTATCTGTTACTGACTGCGTTCTGCGATAATTTCTAGAAACAAATCTAGCAGGACTTTTTGCAGTTACAGTATTCCTTAAACAAAGAACCAGGTACAATGACTTTATTCCTTTTTCCTGGTGTTAGTTATTGTATTATTACCGCAGGATTCATGTGATTCTAGCTTTGATGTTGAATGTTTGCAGGGCCGGCGGATAATGTGGGTACGGTGGGTAGAGGTACCCACCCGGGAAATTCCGGGTGGGTAAAATACCCACCCGAAATTTGTGAGCAACTGGGCGTGTATATAGGAAATAAATAATAGGAAGTGAGCAGACCAGCTAAGCATATTAGTTTCATCATTGAAAATGCGTGTAAAATAGACTGTATACCCACAACAATGCCATTAGTAAGGCGCAAAATTCCTTTGATGTTTCAGCAGAGATCGACACCACAGCTATCGCCTACTGAGCTCGATAGACGGCAAACAATCTTGTGTGAAAGCAAGAGTGCTACGGTAGAATAACGTACATCCTAAACAGTCATGCGTGGAAGCCATTTTAGTGTAATACGAAGCAGCTTTGGCTGAATCCGTGTGTATTATAGTAAAAAAAATCAATTGGATAAACTCGTAGTCATGCTGTAAAGGAGAAATTAAGTGAGTGTGGATAACTCTAGAAAGGGAAATGTGGAGGGTATTTTGCATCGTCCTTAGACGTAGGTCCACTGGAAATTTAAAAGATGAACTTGTTCAGTCTGCTGACAATCAAAATGGGGAGAGTAAGCAAAAGTAAACTCTTATTTTTGTTCTTCACCATATAAAGAAGTATGTAGGCAATTAATATTCATGCGTTTTTACTAGGGATGAAACGGAATTTACATTACAGAAGCGGAAACAGAAGCAGAAATTATATGAAAATGTTGAATAAAAATGTCATTTGCTGTCACAGATCTTCATTTAGTTTCAAAATACTTCTGTTTAGTAAATTTAATAAAAGTGAAAAAATGGTTATTTCAATGGTCATATCAATCACTCAGTAACTGGTTTTTAAATAAATATAATATTAGTTTTCAGATTACTGTAGCTAGTATTCGAAAGTTAAAAATAGCAAGTTAAATTTTAAAAACAAAAGCTTAGCAGCATTTCTTGTTTTAAATTGCTTCTTATTTCATCATAAATTAAGGCTGCTTCGCTGACTAAAATCTACTGGGTAATAATAATCATCATGAAATATTTGAGAGCGTTCATATGACATCCCTTAGGAAGTTCTTCTTCTAATGGAAGTTTATTTGCTTCAACTATTGGACTAGACTGACATTGATATTATTTTTTCTTGTTCTTGCAATTAACGACCTGCATTTAGTTTTTCACACTCTTCTGGATGCATAGAGTTCAAATGACTTTTTAAAGCAATTGTAGTGTGGTGGAAATTCTGTTTCACATAATGAACACTTTTCCAAAGATTCAATTTTTTTATTAAAAAATCTACGGATTGGACTTTTTTTTGATTAATTTTGAGACACAATAACGGTTAATCAACAAAATATATACTTAGCACTAGTTCTCTTCATACTTAAGCGTTAAAAACGTTGATAATATAAATATGGAACAATCGATATCAACATCTCATTCAAAACAGATGTTCGATTACCGTACAGATTTGTCGAAAATATTCAGTACTCTGTTCAGTACTTTGAAGGGGTTGGGGAGACAAGGTCTTTTTGTGAGAGGAGCCAACAAAGATGAAAATTCAAATTTCATGGCATTTTTAAAGGCTCGAGCTGAAGATGTGACTGAGCTAAAATCATTGCTACAAATAGATGGCCGCAAATGGCTTCATCATGACTGTTTGAATGAAATTCTTGATTTGGTCGCTACTGCACTGTTGTCTAGAATCATGGAAGAAATAGGAAAATCTTGTCTGAGATTCGTTTTCGGAAGATTTAATTGCTAGTGAAAATTTATTGGATTGTTTTTAGCTTATTGGTTCTGGTCATTATCATTTTCGCCAAGCTAGGCACGACTACGCAAAGAAGAGCCTCGAGCGAGTTCTATTTGTGCACTGTAGTGTTCATAATCCCAATCTTGTAATACGAAGTGGAATTGAGGGCATTATAACAGCAAGAAAATTCATTGGAACTGTTAAGGATTTGATAAACTTCGCGCGAGACTAGCTGAAACGACTTGGACAGTTTAGTAAATGATATTCTCTTGCAGCCTTTTGTCTGACAAGGTGCTTATAAAAAATGTTTAATCCACTTTTTAATTAATGGTTTTGTATTTGAAACATATTTATTAATTCTTTACAGATGGTTAGTGAGAATCAAATCTCTTAAAACAGTAAGAGAAAATTATCAGAAGCTAATGCAATTTTTATAGATCATTCTGCATTCAGAGGTAGGTAGCTTCTGGATTTTACTTCTACATGGAATCAATTAAGTTTATTTTCTATTAATAATGATGATAGAAATTTTTGATCGCTTCGAAATTTTACTATAAATCTACAGAAATGTAATCTATGACTTCATTGAATCGTAAAATAAGACAGAAGCAATAAAATATATTGAATAAATTATTCGATAAATTTTTTAAATCATATTTTCAAGGGAACCTCCCCCCCCCCCCCCACTCCTTCATCACCAATTACCTGACTACCCACCCGGGCCTAACACGAAACGCCGGCCCTGAATGTTTGTTGTAACCGCGACGCAACAACAATTAATCTAATCGCATATTTGTCCTGTACCTTTGTTATTGATTTAAAAGTTTTGAATATTGATATTTTTAAAATAAACCAATTAACGTGGGAGTCAATAGCATTCTGCCTGGAGGCCCGATTTGATGGTATGTTCACATTTATTTTAACAAAGCTATCACAAAAATTTAAGAAATTACAAAAATAAAGGAAAACCGAAAAGGAAGACGGTGCTGAAACCTCCTATTTAAAAATGAAATACTTTGATGAGATTATAATACAATTTGTTAAATTCATGTCCCATTATCACATCAGGCTTCTATGCACCTTTTTGAGCAGGCTACTTTAAAAAATAACCGTCATTAGTTATTGTCACTAGATATGTCAGTCAGGTGAAAGGTCAGGTGTTTTTTTTTTTTTTTTTTTTTTTTTTTTTTTTTGTATGCAAACAGGGGTTTGTTTTGAAATCAGATTATTCTTTCTTATATAATATTCATTACAGTAAATCAAGTGTAAATTCACAGGTTTTCCGTAAGATCCATGTGCTAATTACTTGACTTTAAGTTTTATCCAAATGAACAACTTACCTAAACTTATTTTACTAAATAAACAATTCACTTAAACTTTTCCAAGTACGAACGAAGTCGTCCCGTATGCGATGCGATGCTTCATGGTAGCGTTCGATTATACCGAAAGTAACGAGTAACGATTCGAAAGTAACGGGTATTGATTGGTTTAGTAACGAATACATATGGGTACAGAATTTCTCGTTCCTTTTACAGCTCTAGAATTTGAGTGAGTACGGAGTCTTTACTGTTTTTCGCGTCATAATGCGCCATTGCATGTCGTTCAGTTCAAATGCGCCGGCCGCTTGCAATCCAGCACTACGATTTCAAGTCAGAAGCATGCGAGCCTGCGAAGCACTGTCAGTATATAGGATATCTAAATTACATAGGAAGATAACTAAATGACAGAAATAAATATCCACATGCTGTTGTGTATTCTGTACCTTATTTTTACTGCGACAAATAATATGAATGAAAATCTACTTGGCTTGGTTCGAACTCCCCCCCCCCCCCACGTATCCCCCCTCTAGATTGAGTTACGAAATTTATGAACGCTCCCTAACAGAATTGGGTTATAAAACATTGGTCAAACCATCGCTTGAATATTGTGGTGTAGTATGGGACCGACATTTTGGGTATCAAATACAGAAATTGGAGGGCAGTTAGATTTGCCTCTGGAAATTACCGCAGAACACAATCAATTACCGATAAGAGGGCGCTGGAATGCGATCCGTTGGAAGACAGGAGGAGGGTGAAGTGAGTCATGAGAGTGTACGAGGCTGTCGAGGCGTGGAAAGGTATTGGTGTAAGAATTAGGAGTAGTACATGGAAGGGAAACGATTACTATGACCACAAGTTGGCACTCGAGTTCAGGCACAAGGGTGTGGGAAATTTTCTTTCGTCCGTAATGGGGTCAGGGATTGGAATAATTACTAAGAGAAATGAATAATTTACCAAAATCGCTGAAAGAATTTAAGTTGAAATTTGTAGAGGGCAAAGTAGGCTAGTACAGTAAAGTGGAAAATGGGTGTATAGAGAAATTGTCACCGGAGCGTGAGATCCATCGCAATTAAATTTAATTAAATTAAGCCACATCTTACACCCACTACAATCCACACCATTCGCTACGAACCTGCTACAGGCGCCACACTTTCCAGGAATGATTTTTCTTAAACACTTCTGAAGGAACCTCAAGTAGTAAAGACAATACTCTATAAGCCCATATTTAATTGGAAGATTAGTATAATATAATTTATATTTTTGCTTGTTATTTCTGAACTTGTCTGCTTCTATGTAGGCAGGTTTCCTTGATTTTAATCATGTGCGAGACAGGTTTAGAAGATAGATCGCTGTGGAAAAGTATTATGGTATTTTCATTTTTTGTTTCCAACCTTCTAAACAGCATTAAGTTTCTCCGTGGGTGTAGTGAAGCAGCCAGGATACTGGATGAGACACCACTCACTGTTCTTATAGCGGTGTTAAGCTGTCAACTTTAGCCATATGCTAACCAGTTAGAGTAAGAATATTCTGCTGCGGAGAATGCTATGACTGCTCCTCGAATTTGTGCATCTGACCCGTAGGACGTACCAGCCAGTTTCTTTACAAGGTTAGCACTTGTTTCCACTTTCTTTTCAGTGTTAGATAAATGCTGACGATAAGTGAGGTCTCGATCCAAGGTACCTCCCAGATGTATGTATGTTCTGTGTGTTCTACTCTACCAAGGGGTCCGAAGTTTGGTCTTATTGTGACATAGACAAGCTGGTTTGAAAGGTGGAAGCAGCAAGACTCTGGTTAGGTTTCAGTATCCATGTGGAGAAGAAGTTTTGTAAACGGTACGACATTTAGGAGCTTCAGGATGGGCCCACTCTCCAGACAATATCAAAGCCTGTTTGTAGGTTTACGAACACAGCTCCTGTCTTCAGTCCCTTTGGAACCCAGTCTAAAAGTGGGTTAAGAGCGTCAGAACCTGCTTGACACAGCTACGCTTTGGCCTTAATCCAGCCTGCTGTGGCGAAACAAACTTAATGGCGTTATTAATCGGAACCAGCACCATCGTCTTAAGT
>JARYHS010003943.1:0-28906 GCA_031002005.1 Vandiemenella viatica
ATTCAGCGTTAGTTGTTTTGTAGGCAGCTCTGTTATTCGAATGACCCACCTATGTTTGAAAGCGATGTTCCTACAGAGTATGGTGCCTTTACAATAAAAGCCTCTATTAACCACAGCACTAAAGCATTGCCACGCACTGTCGTATGGTGGCTGGCCAGAACGGCTTCACATGAAAGATGGAGGCTAGCTATTTTCTCTCAATTGTGTATTTGAACTAATGTACGTAATCCTCTCATCTTTTCAACAAGTTCATCTTGCTGGTCACAACATATTCGGAACTCGATTCATCTCTGCGAATAGGTTTTGACGCAGTCGGCATTACGTAATATTCTCATAATGTTGCTTCTGGTAGTATACGTAGTTTCCCCATTACTGCACTAGCAACTGTCGTTAAATATTATGTGCAACTTGAGAGCTACTCTTAACAACTCGCGTCATATTAATTAACTCTTCAGCTTCGTTACATTACATCTGTCTAAATAAAGGCACATAAAAATTCGTGGTTACGATAAGTTATATGTAAATGAACGAAACCAATCAAAGATAAAACGACAGCAACATTATTTACGGAGAATTCGAAACTATTTAAACGAACTTAATCGATTGTCCGCTATTTTATCAAACTTGTGTAATCATACAGACAAATAACTAGTGTGACAACCTAAAGCTGTGATATAGACTGAATGACTTTCAGGGGCTCTAAAGAAGCTGTAACCTGCCAGGCAAATAACATCAAAACAAAACAAAGCTTTTGTAATGTTAAGGTTTGCTCAGTATACGGCCGATGTAATAGCACAGAGTGTCTGTGGAATACGCCGAAACGTTTCAAGGGTATTAAAAAACATTTACGAGATACAGTGTCAATCAATATCTGCGGTAATGCTGATAAACGTTTAGGATGAACTCTGCACATTCTGCAAACACTTATAATTTATAAATGAGTGTAATCTTTCTCGGAGTTGTTTATTTATAAACGTTTCTCGGGAAACAAACCGAGTGATGTTGTTATTAATGCACAATATTTCGGCGACTCTAAACTCCGTCGCCATCTTCAGGTGCAGTTTGTCGGAGAACATATTGTATTAGTGTATCGGGACAGTCACAGCAGTTCCTTCCGACTTGCTAAATTAGTCCCCTTTATAATTAGTTTTGACCACCTAATGATAAGGACGATCAGACTTCGTTAATTAATTAAATTATCGGCCGGCTGGCTAGGGTACAAATCCAGAACAAATATCACTATAAGTTTCTTCAAGTAATCACTTCGAGTATGTAGACCAAAGATTTATTCTGAGTTCTGTGCTGTACAAATGCACCCGGCCACCAATGGAAAAAATAACAATAACACACACAAGCAAATTACTAGTGACAAACGATCCGAAGATGCAGGTTCCTTAGAGTGTCAACAATTCCTTCAATCACTTTCACAAAAAAACCAAGAGGAACCATATGCCATGCGTTCGCTGCTCCACACCACACACACTCTCTGACCGCTCCTCAACTGTTCGACTCATAAGTCACCGATACTCATAGAATAAATATAATTAAAATAAGTTAGTACTGAAGGGGGCAAGCCTACTGTAATGTGACAACCCCTTCCATGTCACGGTTCTAATGTGAAGCCGCAGGCAAGACATTTGAACCTGGGACATATTTTAGGTTAGTTTTTTAGTAGGTAGTTACACAAAAAAAATCCCTACTTGATACAAGAACACCATGAATTAAATTACTATACAAGAGTATTGGTGGCCGGTCCCTACCGAACAAAATTACAAACATATTAACAAAATTTCATTCACATACAATTATATCTTCACATACAATTGTATCTACCTGGAAAGAAAGTACAAAATTACAAATAATAATTTCTTGAGGTTAAACGTCTGTTCCTCACTCAAACGCACATGAACATTAACATCATTACATAGTCAGTTTTTTTTTTTCTGTGGATAGTACATACTCTCTATCCAGGATACATCTTTTCAGTGAAACACCAGATTGTTATTACCAGAGCTTCCCGATAAGGTAAATTTCCTTCTTTGTGAGGCTCGGTTAAAAATGGTCAATGACCTGAAGTTTGTCAACTAGCCTTTAACAATTGCATTCTAATCACTTACTACCCCTTCCAAGAAAATCGAACTTAAGACTACACCAAACACTAAAAGAACATATTTATAGTTCTGTTATTAACACACAAACGACGTCCATCCTTTCGACATATCCTTGAGGTGGTTACTGGGTGTCCGCGATAGGGACTCCGTTAAGCACTACAGGGCACACCCTCCAAAAACTTAGGTACAATTACTTATTACCCTTCTAAGAACTAACCTGCTAATTTAAAAGGCTTAAGAGATATGACATTGTATGTACCCTTTAATTTTTTACTCTTTGGATATTCCACCGTATACGCATTTTCTCTTGGTACTTCTTTCACCCTATAGGGCCCTTCATATAAAATCTTGAACTTCTTTATTTCACTGTTTAGAAACGATGACTTATAATGCGTTTGTATTAGTACCAAATCTCCTTCCTTATAGGAGGTAAATTTCTTCTTCCTATCATGTCTGACTTGCCTCTCTTTCGCCTTCTTCTCAAGAGTTTTCCTCGCTTTCTCTAATTTCTCTTTGTAATCTCCTTCCTGTCCCTCTGGGAATTCAACAATTTGAGTAACTAATCTCTTCACTGGCTGGTTAAACATCAGCTCGAAAGGCGTCATTCCTGTGGAACTGTGAGGAATGGCATTCAATACCTCCTCCAACCTGTTGACTTCTCTCGCCCAACTTTTATGGTTGTGGTGGCAATATGTCCTGAACCATCTCCCGATCTCTGCCATAATTCTCTCAACCACATTACCTTGAGGATGGAAATACGACGTCCGTAGGACTTCAATTCCCTTACTCTCCATTTCATCAACCCACACTTTGCTCGCAAATTGTGAACCATTGTCGGATATTATCTTCTTAGGCTTCCCTAGCTCCATAATATATTCTCCAACAACCCTACTTAGTATTGCTTTAGTAGAGGCCTTCTTCAGAGGATACAACTTAACATATTTGGTGAACACATCCAAAACCACTAATATTTGAGTCACCCCCCCTCTGGACATGGGTAGGGGTCCATACAAGTCTATAGATACTAATTCTCTAGGTTCAGAGGGTAGTATACTCTTCATCCTTCCCAACCTTTGTACATTATCAACTTTAACCTTTTGACAAATTTCACAGGTTGCCAAAATTTTAGTTATCCTCCTCGCCATGTTTTCAAAATAACAGTGTTCCCTTATGATTAAGTAACACTTGTTGGCTCCATAATGGCCATAGCTGTAATGATGGTGCCAAATCCATTTATCTACACAATGTTCCGGTATCCAAAGCCTCCATTCCTTACTATCTTCAACCTTCCTGAAGAATATCACACCTTTATATATACAATAATATTTACTTAGTTTTCCTTGATAGTCCACTTCCTCTATACTGCTTCTTACTGACCTTATCACATCATCCTTATCTTGTTCGGCTTCCATATTCTTCAACCAGTTTACTATTTGCCCTTCATGTTCTACTTTTGACAAGAAATTCAAATGCACTTCCCGAGCATCCATGTTGTTAATTCCCCGTTCGGGTAACCCCACAGGTAATCTCGACAGGCAATCTGCGACTATGTTCTCCTTCCCCGGTATGTATCTTATAGTGAACTCAAATTCCTGAAGTAACAGTGCCCACCTAGTCAATCTTCCATGGACCAATCGGCAATTCATTAAAAATGATAGAGCCTTATGGTCGGTAAAGATAGTCACTTTTCTTCCCAGGAACAAATGTCTAAACTTTTGAAAAATCCATACAATCGCCAAAGCTTCTTTCTCCGTAACGCAGTATCTGAGTTCATGATTATTTAACATTCTACTTGCAAACGCTATTGTCTTGTGAATTACTTGCCCGTCAATTTCCTCTTCCTGAAAGATCACGGCCCCTAAACCGTAGTCCGAGCTGTCTGTCGTGAGGCACAAGTCTAGCTCCCAGTTTGGGTGTGATAAAACTATCCCCTGCAGTAGAGCATCCTTGATTCCTTGGAAATCCTCTTCACACTCTTCCGTCCATAACCATTGTGAATTTTTTTTCTCTAGCCTTCGCAGATGTATGCTGTTAAGTTGTTGATCAGGCACAAACTTCCTGTAGTATCCGCACAACCCCAGGAAACTCTTTAATTGGGTTTTGTTAGTTGGTCTGGGAAAACTCCTGATGGCCTCAAGTTTGGACTCATCTATCGAAATTCCCTCAGGGGTGATAACGTGTCCCAAAAATTTTAGTTTTGTTCTCAGAAACACGCATTTTTTCAACTTTATCGTCATGCCTCCATCCTTTAAGGCTGTTAGGACTTGTCTCAGCACGTTCCAATGCTGCTCGATAGTACTGGTGGCTATGATAATATCATCAACATAGACTTGTATTTTCTCTAACAACTCCTTTCCCAATACTTGATCCAATGCCCTAATGAAGTTGGCCACTGCATTATTCAACCCAAAGGGTAATACTCTGAACTGGTAACATCGGCCTTCAAATCTAAATGCCGTGTACTTCCGGGAATCTTCGTGAATCGGCACTTGCCAATACGACGAAGTTAAGTCTAATGACGTAAGGAATCGGGCACCATGGAATTTCTGAAGCAGGTCATCTACGGGTTGTGGATGATCCCTCTCAGTTAGTAAGATCTTGTTTAATTCTCGCGCGTCCAAAACTAGCCTAATAGCTCCATCTGATTTGGTTACCACCACGAGAGGATTAACATAGTCACTTTGTGACCGCTCAATTATTCCCCATTCCTCCATACGGTCCAATTCTTCCTTCACCTTGACTCTTTTCGCCAACGGTATGGGATAAGGCTTTACCGCAAAGGGTTTATCTTCTCTGACCTTGAACCGGCAACTATATCCCTTCACAAGCCCCGGCTTTTCGGAGAAAACCTCCGAAAACTCATCCAAGATTTCTTGTGGACATTTGCCACAACTTCCTCCTGCCTGTTCATACCCCTGATAATCGCCTTCGTAGGACTTTTGTTCTTCCTCTACGACTTCTTCCACTTCAGCGAAGGCTATTCTTAACCCCTGATTCTCTTTTGAATTCTCATAAGTACTGGTCCTTATGCCGACTTGCACCCTTTCTCCTTTTACTGAAAACTCCATATATCCTCTTCCATAGTACAAGGACACTCCGGCCTCCCCAATCCAGTCCACTCCTAGGATGCACCCCACGTTCAGTTCCGGCACAACATACATAAAAATCTCCACTGTAATTCCTTCTATTTTTCCTTCCACCAGTACTTGTTTTCGTACCTTCTTATTCCCTTTCCCGGTTGCCGACATAATCATTATCCAATTTATTGGCCAATACGGTAATTCCTTAACACTCGATAGCTTTTCAAGCACTCTCTCCGAGATGCATGACACTTCTGCTCCGGTGTCAATCAATGCCTCAACGCACATTCCATTCACTTCAATCTCCACTGTCGGTACCTTGTGCACTCTTTGTCGTAATTGGTTGTCCTCCAGTAACAGATCATCCCTAGGGTTGTTAACATATATCGAATTTACATCGAAGCATCCACAAGACACATTTTCCTCCTTCGCCTTAATGATCTCCTCACGTTCCTCTTGAGTGAGTAGTTCCCACACCCCGGAGTTAATGTTTTCCTCGTTCCTCCTAAGGGTGGTTTTTTCTATAATTAGCTGTTTGAAGTTAGTCGAAATTACCCCTTCCACCTCAATTTCCATAATTTCTCCATCTTCTTCACCAAAATCGTCTGATGTGATGATTTGTTTGATTGGTTCATTCACAAATTTGCAGACCTCGCTCATATTCCCCTAAGGACTCACCATCCTCTTCCTCTTCACTGCCCCAACTTTCAGACTTTTCTTCGCTCTCCGCCAATTCTTTCATTTCAGATACCTCTCCGCACGGTAATACACTCGTTTGGATGGGTCTATCTTCCCCATTTTTCATGAATCCTTGCTCACACCCTACAGTAGGAATCTCCTCCCCGTTTGCTATCCGTATCATCCCTTTATCGCCAAAGGTATATAATCTCTGTTCACATTCTTCTACAAGCTCCAGCGGTTCATCTTTCTCCCTATCAGAAAGTGCCTCTCTTTCCGTTAGGTCTGTTTCCTTTCCTGATAATTTTCCACCAGTGTTAAGGTTTCCGTTCATCTTCAACATATTCAAATATGTGGAGTCATTTTCCTCGTCTTCATGATTCTCACTTTCCTCAATCTTCATTATTGAGTCTTCCTTCTCTCTGCAGTACTTCCATAGGTCTCCAACCCTGGCGAACTGGCATAATTCAACTCCCTTTCCTCGAACAAACATAGAACCTGAGATACATGGCACAATTCTACCGTCCTCCTCTATCATTTCCTCCGAATGTACAACAAACTCCGCTCCTTTCTCTGTAGTCACTCTTGTGCCTCTAGTTATAAGTGGTGAGTTTTCTTCATCTCTTCCTCCTCGCTTTGTAGGTGGTCCAACTGCTTTTACTGCCCCTGGTCGGACCAAAACAGTGGCAGCTAACAGTTTCCCCTCTCTTGTTTACCCTTCGGTGGCTCACTTGGTCCTTTCGATTTGCTTTCGTATTTTCCCCCTCGGTCATGGGTTCCATTATTAGTTCGCTGGTCCCGCTCTCTGCTCCTACTTCTGTGTGCTCCTTGATCATTCTGATGGTTGCCATAGCCTCTACCATGCTCGCGATTGTCTCGTCTCCCTCGCCAATGTCCTTGTTCATTGTTATGTCCTCTTTCTTGATAACTGTTATAGTCTCCTCCTTCTCTTCCTCGAAAACCATTACTTCCACCTCTCTCCTGAGGTCTCTTCTGTCTCATTCTTTTCTCTTGAGAGTCAAGCCGTCCTAAACATCGCAATGGCTTCAGTTACATTGTCCGATGCGATTGGCTCGCAAAAATAAGTTGAGTTGGCTCAGGCAACCTAGCCATAATTATTTCAACAATATTCGGCTTCACTGTACGGTCTGTCGAGATGTTGACATTCTGGCCAGGCACTTCATAAAAAAATCCTGTTGCGTCTCCCTTCCGGGAGCATAAGACTGTCCATGCATCAAATCTGATTTCACAGCCACTTGTCTCTCCACCGACCAGAAGTGCTTCAAAAACTCTTCCTTGAAAAGACTATAAGTTTTGAACTCTTTAGAAAATCTGTCACCCCCAAGCCTGGCTCTCCCCTTCATATGGCCATGGACTAATTTTATTTTTCTTGCTATCTTCTGCCATCTGAAAAGATGGGTCGGACTCAAAATCTTCTAAGAAGTCTACCGGGTGTAATCTTCCAGAATCATCCAAAATTCTCAAATTCCTTCTTTTCCTCTCCCAAAAATCCCGGAAAGGATAGACCTGTAAAATTCCCTTGATATTTTATTTTACCTCTTCCTTAATAATACTCGGTATTTGGCCTCCTCAAATTTCCTTCCACCCTCTTGTCTAATTAGAAGTGGAACCTCGTTGTGTATTTTGTTTTCTAACTCGAAAATTGGTAGCTAATTTGACCTTTTACACATTGTCAGCCAAATGGTTGATCTTATCTGAATGGAGTTTTTACTTCTTCATTAATACCGTCCATCTGCTCTTCACACAGTTTAAGATCCTTTTCCATAGCTTTGAACTAATGTCTTGGTATCCTATCTTGTTCTCCCACAAACTCCATCCTCTGTTGTGTTTGTTCCGTTTCTGCCACTATCTCCTGCCTAAACTGATCAAAAAGTGTCTTCGTTTCTTCATTCCTCACGAAACAGGTCTTGTCGTAATTGCACTAATTCGCCCCTTATTTGCAAGAGTCTATCATCAAAATCAGCCGTGATTTGAGAGCGAAGAGCTTCACTTTTTGCTCCAATTTCAGCTTTAAGAGCATTGCTGTTTTCAGCAATTTCTGCTTTAAGAGCATTGCTGTTTTCAGCAATTTCAGCTTTAAGAGCATTGCTGTTTTCAGCAATTTCAGCTTTAAGAGCATTGCTGTTTTCAACCATATCAGCTTTAAGATCAACCTTCAGTTCTTTAAAGTTTTTACTCATCTCTTCCATAAACTTCACCAACATTTCCGTTCCGGGTGGCATATTACCTTGCGCTGCTACCCCTTCCATAGCAGATTGCTTAGTCTCCATTTTTTTTTTTTTTTTAAAGATCAAAGCAAAACCAAACTTGAATGAGGTTATGAGGACAATAAGTTACTCTAGCGATAGGCTACCTATTCCCCAAACTTAGATAAACAGGTCAAAGGTATATCTTTCCAGTTTCAAATCAACTCACAACAACGCCGTGATAACTCGTCAAATGAAAACAAAACAACGCAATATATATTCCACAACCAAAAAACAGATTTGTACCAAGAGAAAAAAAAAGAAAAACAACGTAGGCTGGCTCTTAAAACAGTTAATTTCACTTCTCCAATCTGCTGCTGTAAACAAAACACATGTAGATAATACAGTAATTATACTTTTATTTACTACTGCTGACTGTTGGTGTCGAACCACGTATGCAGACTACACTGTCTCGTCGCTCAATGATACCGCCACCTGAAAATGTCATGCACAGAAAAAGTTATACCTTGTTAACGTAAAAGTTTTCGCGTCTTCCTCCCGCAATTATGTCTTTGAAAAATGTAAATAATTGCAATCTATTTTATTTTATTTTTCCAGAAAGGAAAAAAAAAACTTCATTCGTAAGTAGAACTGAAATTTGAAATTTCTGTACAAAATAAAATGTTATGTGAGAGCGAAATAAAATTTGCCGCGAGTATAAACTCTTACTATTAGGCTATAAATTTCCAGAAGCTCCGGTAAATAACAACCGATGGTACAGGATCTTGAAACAAAATCCCCGTTAATCTGCTATTCTTTTAGTCAAAATTATTATATTTAAAAAAAATATTTCCCGGTTGTTTAATAGTATAATGTTGCCTGTTAGATGTCTTCTCAACTCCTGCCGCTATTTTCTGCAACGTTGATCCACGATTTGTTCTCTGCTATCTGCGTTGCGTTATTCACAGGTACTGCATCGCTGTATCCACTGCTGAAGTAATCGTCTCTGGTTATCTGTGTTGACTCTCTTGCGCTACCGTCTTTGCACAAGCTTGTTGTTTGTCGAGTAATTCTTCTCGCGCGTACCGTCTTTGGTCTTAATCTGCTTCGCGATTCTTAACAGTTGTTCAACTGTTTATTCTTATATTACTCACTTAACACTCCTTTTGTGATTTAGACGGCCTTTCTAAGCACTTAAACCGTCTATTAAACTCACAAGTCCTGTATTTACGGTCGACATGTCGGAGAACATATTGTATTAGTGTATCGGGACAGTCACAGCAGTTGTTCCTTCCGACTCACAATTTAGTCCCCTATATTATTAGTTCTTGACCACCTAAGGTCAGGTCTATCAGACTTCGTTATAATTAATTATCGGCCGCCACCATCGACTGGCTAGGGTACAAATCCAGAACAAATATCACTATAAGTTTCTTCAAGTAATCACTTCGAGTATGTAGACCAAAGATTTATTCTGAGTTCTGTGTTGTACAAATGCACCCGGCCACCAATGGAAAAAATAACAATAACACACACAAGCAAATTACTAGTGACAAACGATCCGAAGATGCAGGTTCCTTAGAGTGTCAATAATTCCTTCAATCACTTTCACAAAAAAACCAAGAGGAACCATATGCATGCGTTCGCTGCTCCACACCACACACACTCTCTCTCTCTCTGACCGCTCCTCAACTGTTCGACTCATAAGTCACCGATACTCATAGAATAAATATAATTAAAATAAGTTAGGTACTGAAGGGGCAAGCCAACTGTAATGTGACAACCTTCGAGTCATGGAAAAGCCTCATGGAAAAGTGTATTAATGCATAAGGTGCCTATTTTGAAGACTATTAGTCAGTTGTACCGATTTTCTAAATAAATATGTCCTTTTGAACAGAGGCTCATTACTTGTGAATCCCACCCTGTATATGCAAGGTTTCAGTAGTGATGGAGTTTAGAAAGAGGTGGTTCATTAACTGATGCAATATTTAAATTTTTGAGTTTGGCAGTAATCATTTCTATTTTATTAACTTTTGACAGCTAAATTTCGAGATATTGCAAAGGAAAGAAAGAACTGCCACAATAATCCTTACTTTTGGCATTACTGATCCATGTATAGACAAGGGAAGTCTAACCATCTTTCTGAATCCCTGCATTCCAAACCTTTTTTTCAGTCATACCAAGCGTGGTGATGTAATGGTTAGCATTCTGGCCTCGCATTCGGGAGGATGCCGGTTCAATCCCCGTACGAGCATCCAGATTTGGGTTTCCCAAATCACTCCAGGCAAATCCCGGGATGCTTCCTTTAAAAGGCCATGGCCAAATTCCTTCCCATTACTTGCCCCCCCCCCCCCCCCCCATCCTTTCCATTTCTAAAGACCACGCTGTTAAGAGACGTTAAGCAGTAAAAAAAAAAAAAAAATCAGTCATGTGGGTTTCTTGAACTACTGTGATGACGATTTTGAGGTCAGTAGCTACTTTACTAAGATTTTCACATTTAGCATTTGTTAGTCCTTCTGCATTTATTTAAAGAATTTGAGTGCTGGGTCCAAATGTTCTGATCAGTTGGCTGCGACAAGTGCTGTTGTTCAATTTTATCTCCAGATGTTTGACCTTCTGATGTTGCTTCATGTGATGGTGGGAGACCCAGGATCTAGTTCGGTAACCTATTGTGTAGATTATCAGCCGTCCTGCATCAGCAGTTCATTGTCCAGGGTCCACCACTAGGAGGTTATCTACATGTCATACCACAAGTATCAAATGAACCTCTGTAATAACTTTTTGATCCATTCTGCAAAATTTGAAGAATGTATGTTGATTTTGAATGTAGTTAGAGTGCATAAATACAAAGGCTCATTATAGAAAATAGATGGTTTAATCTTTAATTTTATGGAATACATGCCCAGGTAACAATTTTCTTACACACCTCTTTTCATGTTTCATGATTTTCTTTTAATTCCTTTTTTCTTTAAAAAAAAAAAAAAAAAAAGTAGCAAAATCTAAAAATTCTTTGATTGCAATATCACCACTTCTTAAATTTGCCCTTTACAAATTTTAATTTTTAGTTGTTTTAGTGTGATACATTGTTCATCATTTTCAATTCCTGACTCACTAAACAACAAAAGTCAATTTTTCCACTCACTTATGCGTGAAATCAATTTTCAGCTTGTATTTACAGTCATATCTCACATGTACCAACTATCAATTTTTGTAGTCAATATCCATCCAATCTCATAACTGATATACATCTGATACATTCTCAACACACTCTTCATCCATATCCTGTCTTCCGATGAACCTCCAACCCAGCTCCAGTACCACATCAATTACTGATTGTGTTCTGTGGTAATTTTCCTTCTCTGCACCCTTTCCAACTACTGTATATAATACTCAAAATATGGATCCCACCATCACATTCAAGCAATGGTCTGACCAAGGTTTTGTAACCCTGTTCCCTTACTTCTATATAACATCACCTCACCACCCTCCAATAAATGAAGGATCTTGAAACCTGTTTTTACCATCTGTTCAGTGCGTCCTCCCCACTTAAGTTTGTCAAATTTTATTCCACTGATAAAAGATGACATAGTTCTACTTCCCCATCTAGAAAACAGACACTGGTGTTAAAAATAATATAATGTATTTTCTACTGCCAAGAAAATTTTGATGATTTTGAGGAAAGGATGGTCTGGGAGTACCAGTAGATATTCTCAGATTGAAAATTTTTCATATCTAACTGGTGACAAACATTTTTGGTGCATTAATCACATCTGGTAAATTCATAGATTTTTTTTATCTTCCTTCAAACTACCAGCTCAGTATTGCATAATTAAGTTCCAGTGATCTAGACACGGGAAACGGCAGTGGGTCTAGTTTCAAATCTCGGATCTTTCATACCACCCATCTCGGTTACAGGTTTAAGTAGTTTTCCATTATCTTACAACAGTTTCTAGGAAAGTCCAATTTTGTTTCAATGACTACACATTTCACAAACAAATTAGCACATAATACATAGAACAAAAGCATATACAGCTTCTATAAAAGAGGCGATTTGCCTCCCCTTCCGTAAACTGGGAGTAGCTGAAAAGCTGCTCTCAGAATCAAATGAAGCCTCAGAATATCAGAGTAAGTGGATAAATTTCAGTGGTGACTTGTCAAGTAACTGAAATGACTTAAAATGTAATAGTTTTTTCCTTTGAATTTACTGTTGAGTAGCCACTGAAAGATTTTCAGTTTTTTACTTTATTGTGCGGGTGATTAATTTTAATTAAATAATTCCTTCTCAATTATTAATCTGTAAAAGGTGGCTGCATTGACTGCAAGGATTGCGCAAGCTCAACCGCTTATTTCTTTCAACTTGACAAAGGGTTTACTCCCAAATATTGTATTTTCTGTGTTTTGTATTGTTTCATGTTGCTGCTGCCCTCCTCCCTTCAACTTTAGTGAGTGTTGGGTGTATTTTATCAATCCTTTCCATATAAATATTGACTTGTGGCCATTCTTTCTTTCCATTGTTACTGATATTAATGCTATAAAAATTGATATGATTGTAAAAACTGATATGAAATGATAATTATTCTGGAAGAACACAAGAAAAAGCTCATTTAATCAAATTTACAAACATATCTCACAGCTTTATTTCAAAAGTCAAATTATTGTTAACTGATATTAAACAACAATTACTTCTTGGCAAGTCATGGATTACAATGTCGGTAGAGCATGAAGAGTTACTTTTTGCACAATTGCCGGTGAACAGAGATTTTTTAGGCATATATTACCACATGATCAGTGTCAGCTGGATGTGACATCTCATTCTTGAAAGCTTCTCTTTATCATGTCCAGCACTCCTGCTGGTCCAAATGTCACAGCCGGCAACTACTCCAGCTGACTCTCCACCTTTACGTAAAGTGAAGGCACCAGTTTTTGCAGTTTTCACAGTCGTTCCCTGAATAGTCTCTTACTGTGTCACTTCTTGCACCCTTCTTCCATGCCTCTACTAATTATCCATTGTCCAAATCTCTTGCTGCATCATTCCTTATGGTAATCCTTCCTTGCAGCTATGAATTTTCCACCATCCATGGAGAGGTTATTAAGTGAACCAATGAAGGAATTGCTCAAACATTAGGTTGTATGCGATAATCCACATGAAAAACATTAGATATAAGTTTGTTGTTAACACCATCCAATGTGACAATTCACATACCACAGTACCAAGGTGTCATTTACTCGATTCTGTTCACTCACTGGGCAATCTGTTAAACAGTTTCTCAGAAAAGCTAGATGCCGTGGTCACTGCTTTGTGATCCTAAGCGCCCTTTATTACGCTACTTGCCTGAAACTCCTAATCAATTAACATGTTTATAGCTTTCCTTTTCAATCTGTATTTTCACACATTGCTGGGCCCAAGGCCTCTGTTTTTTTTTTCCAAAAAATGCATAATCGCTTGTCTTGATATCGCACAAGCTACATGTCCCCTTAAAAATCTCTTTAATTTGTCTATTGCCATTATGTACAGTGGTCATTTTTCACTTATCCAAACTGGTTACATTACTACATGTACATCATTAGCTGTTTTTTAAATCATATATATAATCATTTATGGTGCAGATCCTTTTATCACTCTAGCATTGCAATAAAATGTGTCTCCAACCTTTCTCTGTATAATCCAATGTATTTTTGTTATCTTTGTATGTGTTAACTGCCAGGAGTTTCATATATTTTACTAGCTGGTACCCATGACTTTGTTTGTGTTTGTAAAGAATTTGGATTGACAGCTACCAACATCTAATCACCATAGTGCACGATTGGAGACTCGATGCTATTACCACACACAAACGCCAGTCATCTGCGCTATGTAGTTCAGGCAGGGCAGCAAAGTAAAATATACGGACACACATGTCTTTGGTCGAAATACAAAAATATCCTTGATCAACCAATTTCAACCACCATATCTCCCACACTCTCACAGTTACCAAAATTCGGCCAAAGTTGTTATTGATGGGCGACTTTGTGCTACTACCACACACAAACACCAGTGATCTGCGCTAGATATTTTTGGTTGAAAAGTGATACACCATGACACATACGTTTTTGGTAGAAATATGAAAGTGTCGTAGGTCGACCACTTTCAACCACCATATCTCCCACACCCCCATAGCTACCAACATTTGACCACTATAGTACACGATAGAAGACATGATACCACTACCACACACAAACACAAATGGTCTATTCTATGTAGTTGTGACAGCAGAGTGACATATAAGGAGACACACGTCTTTGGTCGAAATAGGAAAATATCCTTGATCGGCCACTTTCAACCACCATATCACCCACACTACTACAGTTACCGAAATTCAGCCAATGTTGTTATCAACGGGTGACTCTGTGCTTTTACCACACACAAACACCAATGATCTGCGCTAGATAGTTTTGTCTGAAAATTAATACACCATGACACATACATTTTTGGTAGAAACATGAAAGTGCCGCAGGTCGACCACTTTCAACCACCATATCTCCCACACCCCCATAGCTACTGACATCTAACCACCATAGTACATGATACCACTACCACACACAAACACTATTGGTCTATGTTATGTAGTTGTGGCACCAGAGTGACATATACGGTCGAAATACGGAAATTCCCTGCATCGACCACTTTTTGCCATCATATCTCCCACATCCCCACAGCTATCGACATTCAGCCAACATTGTGCATGACAGGAAACTCCATGCTACTTCCACACACAAAGACCAGTGGCTGAAAATTGAAATATAGGAAAACACACATATATAAGATTTGTATATTGGCAGCTAGCTCAAGATAATTAAAATGAATAAATGCACATTATTCCAGGTGAAAGTATTGTACCGTGATGAATTCAAAGGTATCATGTCTCCTGCAGTTTTGGCTGACATTAATCATGACGATACTGAAGATATAATCGTTGCAGCATTCAACTCAAATGTACTTGCCTTTGATGGACACTTGTTAAATCTGATATGGAACTACACTGTACCAAATTCTGAAACTTTCAGGTGAGTTAATATTAATAGTCTAATGCCTTATAAGTTTTGCTTTTACTTTCTCCTCATACAGGGGGGTTTAGGATGATTTCATGGAACAAGAAGTACTTTAATACCCTTTGTAGTGGCATTGTATTATCAGGAGTGTCATTAAAGAAAGGCAGTTATCAAATGTTAGAGCCATTTTGGCTGTGAATTTTCATATTCTTGGGTCTGTTACTAAGAAGTGTACGATCTTTATGTTTTTGTATATGATCTGATGAACTACCTTCATGTGAATGCAAAATGTTGCAAAAAGGTAATCACAAGAATTTCATTCCTATACCTACTTTTCTTTTATGATCTTGATTTCAGGTAATTCTTTAAGCCCTTGTCCAAATAAAAGCCACCTACCCCCAGCAGTGGTCATATTGTAAAATCCATTCTTTCTGAACTTAATACCGCTTCCTCTTAAGAATAAACACACATCTACTCTGACAGAGTCTCAACCACCACTTTGGTGAAATACGCCATCTTTCAGATGGTGCAATTATTCTCCCCCATTCACAGCTTTTCTACAGTTAAATTTCACAAATTACTGACCTCATAAAATATCTGAATAGTCAGCAATCCTTCAAAAACATAGTTAGTCAGCCCTGAAGTCATATGTCATAAATCATGAAGCAGGACTGCAGCTATCTCTTACTGATTCTGCTACTGTCTCCTCCAAAAACAGGTTTTTGAGGACCCTTAACTTCAGGTTTGTTTCCAAAATATTGTGTACTTTGTGTTCGTTTTTGTGTTGTTTACGTGTTCATCTCGCCTTCTGCCTTCATCTGTGGTAAGTGACAGGTTATTTTTCCCTTTCCTATTTTATTTTTAGTGCCCATCAGCAGTTTCTTTGTTTCCATTATCCACAAGTAACAAACTTCCTAGCTTAGTCATCATGAACAACAGTTTCTAGCTCTTATTCTTCTTATTCAGTAGAAGAGGTGTCTACTGAATATCTTATTTTCTAGTTGATTTCAGTTTATAAGTTCCTTGTTTTGTTATTTCGTATATTTATTTATTCGATAAATCCCCTGTTGAGGAAGAATCTCTGGAATGGAAAACATCTCATGGTTAATATATATACATGCAAGATAAATAAAAATCATAGTGAAAAAATTCTTGTGTTACAAAGACAAAAAAAAAAATAAACATTAATTTTTAGAATTGAATTTTGCAAAAGTCATATTAGATACAATTAATTCTTTTGTACGAAATTATTGAATGGAGTAGGAGTCGCCAGTAACATAATCCCTCAGTTTTTCTTTAAATACATCTTTATTATCTACAAACTGTTTTATACTTTTAGGAAGTTTATTAAACAGATGTGTTCCAGAATAATTAACTCCTCTTTGTACTAATGACAGTGATATTTGTGTTTTGTACAAGTATTTTTTGTTTATTGTATTGAAATTGTGCTTCTGTGAATTTGATGTAAACAAGTTAAAACATTCTTTAAGAATACTCTGAGAGACTATATATAAGAAGAAGCCAATGTAAGAATATAGAGATTTTTAAATAGTTGTCTACAAGAAGTTTTTACCCTACACAGCAGCTTAATAGTTCTTTACTGTGCTATGAAAACTTGTTTACTTTTTGATGATGCCATATGACATGACAGAATGAAAATAAATGAAGTACTCCTGTAGCATTCATTCTAGACTAGCTTACCCGACAATGCTTCACTATTGCTGGACTTGAGTAGGCACATAGATTAAATGAAAAAATATTTACATATAAATTTTAAACTGCTGTTTCATTCATTTTCAGTTGGAAAGGGTGAGAGGGGATGCGCTTTGGAAAACATATGCAGGCAGTATTTTTCTGTTTGTTTCAAAGTATAAGTGTGCAAATTCCCATTGAAATCTGATGAAATATGTGGTTTTGTCTAAATTATGGGGAGGAGGGGTGGGTTTTTTAATATTTTTTTTTACACAAACCTTCTCTGTCATCCCGTCGACAACTCACCAAAGCTTCACCGTAATCGGACGAACGGTTTGCGGGTTTGTTTAAATTATGGGGTGTTATGGGGAAGAGGGGGTAATTAAGGTGGTGGAAAGAGAGGAGAGGGATTGGGTTTTTGTGAAATTAATGCGTACAGTATTTCTCCCTCTTTTTTAAAGTATAAGTGTACAAATTCATATCTAAATCGGATAAAATATGTGGTTTGCCTAAATTATGGGGTGAAAACGTAATGGGGTTGGAAAGGGGGAGAGGGGATGGATATTCGGAAACCATACGTAGGCAGTATTTTTCTGTTTGTTTTAATGTATAAGTGTACAAGTTCTTATCTAAATCGGGTAAAAAATGTGGTTTGCCTAAATTATGGGGTGAAAATGTAATGGGGTTGGAAAGGGGGACAGGGGATGAATATTCGGAAACCATACGTAGGCAGTATTTTTCTGTTTGTTTTAAAGTATAAGTGTACAAATTCTTATCTAAATCGGATAAAAAATGTGGTTTTGCCTAAATTATGGGGTGTTATGGGGAATAGGGGGTGACTTTTTGGAAAAAAATTTTCACAGGAACCTTCGCAGACGCTCACTCGAAAACTCTCCAAAGTTTCATTGCAATCTGATAAATGGTATAGGAATGCATAGAATAACAAATTGTAATCTTCTTCATCATACCTTATTAATTTATGCTCAATAAACAAATACTTCTTTTGTTACTGTAGGACAACCATACATTCCTGTATATTGCACTTGTTGATGTAAACATTTACAAAAACTTCTTTTGTTACTGTAGGACAACCATACATTCCTGTATATTGCATTTGTTGATGTAAAATTTACAAACCATCTTCAGCAGGTATAGCTCGAAACCGGTAATGGTTTAATAAACATCATCATATTGTGACTGGTTGCTGTATTTTTTTACAACCCATATTTGACATCACAGTCGCGGAAGTTCCACCAATCCATCATGGATAAAATATTATGAATGCATAGAAGACGAACAAACCCACAAACATTGATTTTTATATATAAGATTTGCTGTTAAGAGTGCATAGTTTTTGTTTTAAATCTAATATAACGTGTTTTATGAAAACTTAAATTTAAGGAGTTTATCTCAAACCAGTTTGCTACTTCCCTAAGCTTTGTTTGCATTAAATTCTAGATTACTGTTTTTTATTCATGTTAGTGTTGTCTGCAAATAAAATGCTCTTAGCTTAATTAGATAAGTCTCCAGGAAGATCATTGATGTATAAAAAAAGAAGGCTTTTTAAGACACAGCCTTGTGGAATGCCATATTGTATTTTCTCCCAGTCTGATAAAGTATCTTTACTAATTTTAGAATAAAAAAGGTAGACTTCCATAAATACCATTGTACTCATTTTTTCAAAATTAATTCATTATCAACACAGTCAAATGCTTTTGGAAGATCACAAAAAAAAAAAATCCTGCAGCATACATTTTATTATTTAGATCCTTAAATGGATATATAGTCATTTCTGTGGATGGCCCTTTTTGGAATCTAACCTGTGGAATAGTGATAATATTAGTGTATGGCAAGTTTTATTACTCTACGATACATGAATCCATTTCTTTTAATATGTGCTACTTTTGAGGGATTGTTTGAAGTTTCTTTGAGATTAGTGGTGAATTGTACTGAATGTCTTCAATGGATACATTTCTCAAATTGTAGTATAACATCAGAATACTTCTGTGACATAAAGAGAGTTAAGCTGCCCCTACACCGTCAATATTATTGCACAATATTTACGGTTGCACAATAATATTGAACATCTGTAGGTAAGATTGAGAGGTTGTGCAATATTATTGAGTGAATCTAAACAGTTTGAAATCTATTGTGCAACCTGAAATATATTGTGCCGTCTGTGGGTGATATTGCGCAATATTCCCTCAGTTGGTCTCGAGACACGGGCACAATCACTAGTCTCTGCTTGCATTTTGTTACTGTAATATTTTTTTCGTTGATTTTTTCTTCTGAAAATGAATGGAAAAGTAAAAAAAGGGCGTATATTATTGAGTGCAAGATTTACCAGCATTATGGAATGTCAAAGCGTCAATAAAAACAGACAGGAAAAAGTAAGGCTTACGAAATTATGCTGCACAAATATAAAGAGAAACATGCAATTACTACGAGGGAAGATGTTACAAAAAGGATCGATTCTTTGAGGACCAACTACGGAAAAGAAGTAAACGAATTAAAGATACAAAGATGAATAGTTGTGGGTGGAGATGAAGTGGAGGAACCTACGTTTTGGTACTTCGACCAGCTGAGTTTTCTTGGAGACCAGGATGTGGTGAGCTCAAAACATACAATGGGACCACTGGAAGAGCAGAGAAAATTACTGAATGATTTAAGTAATTTCAGTTTTATTATTAGCCACAATAATAACAACAAACCTTGAGTTAGTATACATGTGACCTTAAATGGAGTTATTAGGTATGAATACAATGCAAAATTTACTCAAACAATGCTAACAAAACTGATATTTCCAACGAAATTTTCGCTTATTGTTAAAACAGTCACTCATCGTGACAGAAAAAAAAAGAAATGTATATCTCAAAATTTGGAACATAAAAAAGCCACCATCATATACATGAAGACACATACATTCCCAAGACAGTTCGAAGACAATTCCATCATGTGTTAATATTTCCACTTCACATACCAATTCTTTATCCATCTTACATTTTTTTTTTTTTTTTTTTTCACGCAATAGCAACAGCTGCTACGTCCTGCTCGTCCGTCATTTCAAAGTCACCTAAACTACTGTGCAATAATTATTGAGCAGTCTAGGGAGAACATCAATATTATTGCACAATAATATTGATCGTGTAGAGGCCGCTTTAGTTACTGAATTTGGTGTCAGAATTATTCATCAAAACAGGCTAGCTCGATTTCACTAAATAAAAGGGAAACTGCTTTCTCCTTACAAATAGCAAATTAAACGCCAGGCTCACTGCTATTGGCTTGACTCACAAATGTATCTCATATTTATCATGGACTCTAGCAGCTATAAGGAAAACCTGTAAACCCGTAAAGAAACATTTTCTATCTGCAAAATGTGCGTGAAATATCTGATGTGAGCCCATAGTCATCAAGATTGGACATTAGAACACTGGAAGAAGATTCTCTTCTCTCATGAGAGCCACAAAGTTATGCATGGGCAGAGGATTCAATATATAAGCCAAATGAATCACTTCAGCCCATTTGGAACAGGTCATAAAATAACCTAAGAAATGTTTTGGGGATGTTTCTCGCATGAAGGACAAGAAATCTTAGTGGCAATCAGTGGGATCATGAACCCTGGCCTTTACATCCAAATACTGTATAGAGAGTTGTTTGTGAATTGCAGGAAAGGTTTCCATATAGTGACGAAATTTTTCAGTAGGATGTGTCTCTTGCTCACACTTGAAAGAAAGTTGGAAAAAAATTTCAGTTATAATTCCATTCGTGTCTTAAGGTGGAAATCCCCTGACATTAATCCCATAGAAAATATGTGGGCTATATGCAAAAGGATATTCGCAAAACTCAACTGTTCCATAAAAGTGCAAATTATAGAATCTCTAGTTAGTGTTTCATGATGATGAACTTGCTCAGAGCTTGTGTAATTTATTCCAAACTGTGATTTGCTAGACTGCTCCAACTATCGACCGATTTGCCTACTTTACCGCACAATGAAGATTTTTGATCACATTGTTGATACACGCTTTCGAAGCATAGTTAAAATTGCCCCAATCAGTGTGGTTTCATGAAAAGCACAGGGATGATCGATACCATTCATGCCACATGTCTTTTGATAGAAAGGCACCTTGAAAGGAGAAAACCACTGCACATAGCTTTTTTAGATCTTGAAAAGGTGTTCAATAGGGTACCTCGAGATTTAATCTGGTACTCACTGAGACAGTATGAGGTACCAGAGGTATATGTTAAATGGAATCGGCTGCTATATTGTAATGTTACCAGCTGTGTTCAATGTGTTGTAGGGGATTCCATCAGAGTTGATGTTCATGAGGGATCAGCTTTGTCCTCACTCCTGTTTATCCTCTGCCTTGACACCATTGCTGCAGAACTGCTCACTTCACATCCCTGGACTCTATGCTGATGATATCATGGCCACCTACAATTCTCAACAAGAATTTGAACAACAAATCCAATGATAGAAAACTTTCCTCGATAAATATGGCATGCGACTTAATGTACGGAAGACCGAGTACATGGAGTGTGGAGTTCCAAGTGAGTGGTCTGTTAATATCAACAGTGTTGAACTCTTAAGTCATCGGAATTCAAATATCTGGCAACAGTACCCTGTGTGGATGGTCAGACACTCCCAGACGTCCGATACAGAGTCGACACAGCCTGGATGAAGTGTCAGGAGTCCTTTTCAACTGGAAGGTGCCACGGTACATTAAAT
This sequence comes from Vandiemenella viatica, assembly GCA_031002005.1. NCBI lineage: Eukaryota > Metazoa > Arthropoda > Insecta > Orthoptera > Morabidae > Vandiemenella > Vandiemenella viatica. The sequence goes on from JARYHS010003943.1 coordinate 21,524, forward strand.
CAATGGTTTACAGAACCATCGTTCAACCAGTGACACTATATGGAACAACAGCTGCATGTCATGGAAATGAAGATGATTCGCTGGCCTCAGGGACTCTCTAGATTGGATCACATCTGGATTTTAAACATTCGGGCGCCATTTTGTGTGGCTCTAATCCCTGAGAAAATGTGTGAGGGTAATCTGCAGTGGTACAGCCATGTAGTAGGCAGCAATGACACCTCAGTAGCGAGAACAGAGGGCCGAAGACCACTAGGGAGGCCTAGGAAGCGCTGGCTGGATATCTCTTGGGAGGACATGCAGCTAGTCAATGGCTCACCTGAAGATGCACAAATGGAAGAAAAAGTCCAGTGAAGCAGACCCTTCAAATGCAAGATTAATGCTAAGAAGAAGAAGAATTCTGAATAATTTGCTCCAGACTGTATACCTTATTGATTTCCACCATTCTCTTCACCAACCTCCTGTTTTTTAATAAATCCCACCTCCATTCCTGTATTAAATGATTTTATTCTGCAATAATTTCCACAGACAGAACTTGCTCTTTCTCCAACTTCTATATTTGATAATACACAAAAATGTTTGTCATATTCAAGCAGTGTTCTCGCCAGTGTTTTGCAACCCAGTTCCCTCAGTGCTCTGTTAAATACCCTCATCACCCTCTCCAATAAATGAAGGATTCTGAAACCTTTCCCTACCACCTGCCTAACATATCCTGGCCAGTTGAGTTTATTATCAAATATTATTCCAAGATATTTACACTTAATATCTTCAACAAACAACTCCTCCCCACCTTATAATTATGAATAACTTTTCAACTTTTAATTGTTTTAGCAGTTGAAATTTCATATCTTGTTCTTTTATTCAGGTGCTGAGCTCCATTAGATTGATGTTTAATTGTAACAGTGCCTTGCCCAAAACCTTTGGGCATCTTGTAGGCAAGATTTTGGTTCACATGTGACTGAATATTCTGACTGTCAACAATACGAAACAATCTAGTCATGTTCCATGGTCTAGACCTTATATGTAATAGCTGTAGAATGTGACTAGCATGTTTTGAGTATTCTGGTTGTCAGTTAAAACAAACATGCTGTGTTTTTCTATTTTCAGGAATAAGGGCATAGCCTGAAATATTGTTTTTTTTTTGTCACTGCAGCCCTGCTCCCTTTAACTTTGATGAGCAATGTGTCTACTTTATTGTTTTCCACATTAATATTGACTTAAGATATTTCTTCATTCTTTATTGTTGCTGAGATAGTTTTTAGTCTGTTAGTTTGATTTTACAAGTGTAATGGAAAAAATGGCAGTAGCAGTCCATGCTGTACAGTTTTTTCATTATGTAGAATTCTGCTTATTTGTCAGTATCATCAAGTTTATCACACCAAGTAATTTTATGTACCATTATTTTTTCTGAAGTTGCAGTTTTTCACTCTTTTCTCTATTTATACCCCATAATTTTTGTATATATATTTTTTTTATTAATTTGTGTCTCATTTCTTTCTAGCATGCCTACACCAGGATATTTCAATGATGATGATGTACCTGACTTTCTTGTAAAATATCAAATCGGTCCTGGATTTCCTCTCTATTATTATTCACAGGCAAGTTATCTTTTTGATGAATAGTCAGTGTGGAAATGTAGTGAAATTAAACTTACCACTCAGTACAGATGATGGCAGGAAAGCTTTAACAAACACATAAACATACTTTACAGTATTTCAGTATAACTGAAGCCATATGTAGAGATGAAACATATGACAAGGCAAGTAGTTGTCTAAACACGGAGATTTACTATGCGACTGCTGAGTTATAGCTTTACTTTTCCTGTCCGTAATTGGTTTCACTGCCTCATAGCATCTTATCATTAACAACTGTTAATTATTTGCATTAATTATAGAGATAGAATTATTAAGGTAAGTATATTCTTTTCTAACATTCAAAATGAAGGAAAAGAAAGGAGGAAAAGTTTACATGGTTTTTATTCAAATTCATGTGGTTTCTGGGAATCCACGTATTTAGTTTGTAGGATATTAGCCATAGTTTATAATTAATTCAGTGGCCAGCATATTTTTCAGACTTTTCCTTACTTTGGCACCAAAAATTTTGTGCACTTTAACACAGTTATTATTTACTATGTGAGGTTCAGCATATTGGAATAATATAATTGACAGCTGACATTAAGAATGAAAGGCAAGGTAGAGGCCCAGAAATGACTTGTCAAACTACAGACCACATGAGAGCAGTGTGTGATTACATTGAAGTATTTGACAGTATGTAAACACAATGTTTCAGTTGCTATCTTCATGGCCACATACAGACGATGTTTCAAGAACAAGCAAAATTCAGCAGTATACCTATACATACTATATATCATGGCTCCAGAACTTGAAGATATAAAAAGGCCTACAGAAATCAGAAACTCTACAGGTAGCCTTCTCCAAAATAATGGGGGGACTGGACACAGTCCTTAAAGAAAATAGTTCATTTTGATTTTATATCAACTGTCTTTGTAGACTCAGTCCCTGTGTTTTGTTTTTATTGCAGTGTTGGAGCTACTGATTGATATTTTGTAATAAATTATTTTAATTAACTTAGATTGAACAATAGTGTATTGGAAAAGGACGGCGATGTTGACATTGATGACTTAGGAGAAACTGTATTGAGGACAGAATTTAATAAAGCTCTGAATGACTTGAAAGCAAATAAGGCAGTTGGAATTAATGAGATCCCTGCAGAACTTCTTAAATCCCTAGGAGAGGAAGGAATCGAAAGATTATTCAAGCTGATATCAAAAAGTTATGAAACAGGAGAAATTCCAACTGATTTTAATAAAAATATCATCTTCACACTTCCAAAGAAGTACAAGCCGAAAAATGTGAGAATTATTGCACCATTAGTCTAACATCACATGCTTCAAAATTACTGACCAGAATAATATACAGAAGGATGGAAAGGGTAGTAGAAGAGATAGTAGGTGAAGATCAGTTTGGGTTTAGGAAAAATCGCGGTACAAGGGAAGCAATTCTGTCTTTAAGATTAATACTTGAAGGGAGGATCAAGAAAAACAAAGATACTTTTATGGCATTTGTTGATTTAGAAAAAGCTTTTGATAATGTTAGATGGGACAAGAAGTTCAAAATTTTAAAGTAGTCAGGATTAAAGTATTGAGATAGAAGAATACTCTGTAAACTATATAAGAATCAAGTGGCTGTAATAAAAGTAGAGAATCACGAGAGACATGCATCAGTTAGAAAGGGTGTGAGACTAGGTTGTAGTCTATCCCCGTTAATATTCAACTTAAGTTAAATGTTGTTGGGATTAGTGAGATTAAATGGAAGGATGCACAGGATTTCTAGTCTGGGGAACATAGGATAATTAGCACACAAGCTGTCAATGGAGTCACTGGTGTAGGATTTGTAATAAACAAGAAAGTAGGGAAATGGGTGAGTTGTTATGAACAGTTAAGTGACAGGATTATTTTGATGAGGTTAGAAACTAAGCCCGTCCCAACCACATTGGTACAAGTATATATGCCAACGTCACGGAAAGATGACGAAGAAATAGTAAAAATATACGCTGAAATTGAAGAATTAATCCAATATGTGAAGGGGGAAGAAAATCTAATAATCATGGGTGATTGGAATGCAATAGTGGGAGAAGGAAAAGAGGGGAATACTGTAGGATATTTTGGTTTAGGAGAAAGAAATGTGCGAGGAAGCAGGTTGCTAGTATTTTGTGAAAGATACAAGCTAGTATTGGCAAACACACTGTTTAAGAACCATGCAAGAAGAATATACACCTGGAAACGTCCTGGGGATACAGGCAGATATCAGCTAGATTATATCATGGTCAAACAGAGATTCAGGAATCAAGTTCTAGACTTTAAAGCGTACCCAGGAGCAGACATAGACTCGGACCATAATTTGATAGTAATGAAGTGCAGGCTGAAATTCAAGCGAATAAGGAAGCAGCATAAGCAGAACAGACTAACAGTGAATAAATTGAAACAATCTAGCACACGAGAAAAATTTGCAGAAATGGTAGACATAGGTCTAAGAAGTAACTGTGAAAGGAGCTCAACCGAGGGCGAATGGAATGCATTAAAGACCGAAATAATGAAAGCTGGCAGAGAAACATTAGGCTTTAGGGAACAAGCTGCCCAAAAACCTTGGATCACAGAAGAAATTTTGGAGCTGATGGATCAGAGGAGAAGGTACAAATATTCTCAGGATGATGCAGGAAGAGAGCAGTACAGGCAATTTAGAAATCAAATAAATAGGAAATGCAAAACAGCAAAAGAAAAATGGCTACAAGAAAAATGTGAAGAAGTAGAAAAGGAAATGGTCGTAGCAAAAGTAGATGTTGCATATAGAAAGATCAAACAGAATTTTGGAGAAATGAAGAAAAGAGGTATGAACATTAAAACTGCCGATGGGAAACCTGTTTTAAGCTCAGAAGATAGAGCTAACCGACGGTGGGAATACATTGAGAAACTGTATGTTGGGGACGACTTGAACAATCGTGTATTGGAAAAGGAAGGTGATGTCGACATTGATGACTTAGGAGATCCTGTTTTGAGGACAGAATTTAATAAAGCTCTGAATGACTTGAAAGCAAATAAGACAGTTGGAATTGATGAGATCCCTGCATAATTTCTTAAATCCCTAGGAGAGGAAGGAATCGAAAGATTATTCAAGCTAATATCAAAAAATTATTAAACGAGAAATTTCAACTGATTTTAATAAAAATATCATCTTCACACTTCCAAAGAAAGCAGAAGCCGACAAATGTGAGAATTATCGCACCATTAGTCTAACATCACATGTTTCAAAATTACTGACCAGAATAATATACAGAAGGATGGAAATGGTAGTAGAAGAGATAGTAGGTGAAGATCAGTTTGGGTCTGGAAAAATCACGGTACAAGGGAAGCAATTCTGTCTTTAAGATTAATACTTGAAGGGAGGATCAAGAAAAACAAAGATACTTTTATGGCATTTGTTGATTTAGAAAAAGCTTTTGATAATGTTAGATGGGACAAGAAGTTCAAAATTTTAAAGTAGTCAGTATTGAGATTAAAGTATTGAGATAGAAGAATACTCTATAAACTATATAAGAATCAAGTGGCTGTAATAAAAGTAGAGAATCACGAGAGACATGCATCAGTTAGAAAGGGTGTGAGACAAGGTTGTAGTCTATCCCCGTTAATATTCAACTTGTATGTAGAAGAAGCAATGAAGAAAGTCAAAGAAAAATTTCCATGTGGCATAAGTTTTCAGGGAGAAAAAATCAGTATGCTACGATTTGCTGATGACATTGTCTTGTTAGCAGAGAGGGCGGAGGATATTGAGAAGTTATTGAATGGCATGAACAAAATACTGAAGGAAGATTTTGGACTGAATATAAATCAAAGTAAGACAAAAGTTATGAAATGTAGCAGAAATGATACCAATACTAGCAGATTAAATATAAAAATAGGATCGGATGCAATAGGAGAAGTGAGCTAGTAATGTTACTTAGGAAGCAAAATTACAACCGATTGCCGAAGCAGGAATGATGTTAAATGCAGAATAGCACTAGCAAAAAAAGCCTTCATGAAATAGAGAAACCTTTTAGTTTCAAATATTGATCTAGGAATTAGAAAGAACTTTTTAAAACTCTATGTGTGGAGCACAGCATTTTACGGTAGCGAAACATGGACTTTAGGAATACCGGAAAGAAAGAAACTCGAAGCATTTGAAATGTGGTGCTACAGAAAAATGCTGAGAATTAGGTGGACAGACAAAGTAAGAAATGAACGAGTTTTGGAAATGATGGGTGAGAAAAGAAGTTTATGGAAGAAGCTTACAAGAAGAAGAGACAGGCTGGTAGGTCATATTTTGAGACATGCTGGATTGGTTAATTTTTTAGTGGAGGGAACAGTAGAAGGTAAGAACTGTAGAGGTAGATAGAGATTAGAATATATGAAGCAGATAATTGAGGATGTGGGTTGTAAGGGGTATGTAGAAATGAAGAGTTTAGCACAGGTTAGGAAGGGATGGAGGATTGCATCAAACCAGTCTAAAGACTGACGACAGCAAAAAAAAAAAAAAGATTAGTATTTAATTCACCTTTTGACCCATCACTCATTGTTATTAGTATTATCATTATCATCATTTAACTCATTGTTATTAGTATTATCATTATCATCATTTAACTGGTAACAATTTTTAACAAATTTCTAAAAAAAAATAACAATTTAGGCAATATAAATAACAAAGGATAGGGAAAATGACTACATCACTCACCAAAGTTGAAGTCCAAGCATTAAAACTGCAAAACTGAGTATATCTGATAATTTTAACTGGGGAGAAGCATGGAAATTGGAGTGGATAGCATCAGCCTCATCAGAATGGCACTCCCTGTTTGACAGTCAACAGGCACTAAACGGACTCAACCTTCCTTGCAAGACCTGTGCAGCTCTTAACAGAGTCAGGTCTGGTCATGGCAGATCTGCTTCAGCTCTGTACACGTGGGGAATGAAAGATTCACCGAATTGCGACTGTTGTGAGGAAAAACAAATCATACTTCACATGATCTTTGATTGCCCACTTCGAGCCTTCAGGGCATCACGGATAGACTTTATTAATATTTCAAATGAAGGTCTACATTGGCTGCATCATGTTGAGTTTGAATTTTAATTATAATTTAATGTTACATTGTATTATTGATTTTGTGCCATGGCCATAACATAAATAAATAAACAAAAGTTGAAGACTGCAACGGGTGAAAAACATATAAAATAAAATATATACAATATTTTGGTTTTAAACCTTATTCATGTTATAGGGATGAAGTCACATGGTTCAGTAGGTATGCACACACCAAAGTTTACCGCATAACTGCAACGCTTTGTTTTTCCCACATCCCGGCGTCGGATCACAATAGCCACGTGTCCCATATTTATTTGTATGTGAGTCCCTCTGTTACTCCATTATTTTTATGATCGTTCATTATTACCTTACAAATATTTGCCTCTCAATACCCCTTGTCTGTGGTCACTTAAATTTTCAGTCATTCCTGTCCCAGAATCAGTGGTGTTTAGATTGTTACCACAGCAGACCTGAAAGTGAAATTCAAAGTCATTTATCAGAAATTAAAAGCTTGAGACTAAAGGATGAAGAAAATATGAATGCTTTGGAGAAAATGATCTCACAATGGATACCAAGGAATGGAATATAGAGTGGACACAAAATATTGACTATGCTTAAAAAAATCTGTACTCTAGACATCTGTGGCAAGACAAAAGATGATATCTGCAGCTGTCTCTCTGTCCTTGTTGTAAACCAGACCAACTCCATTCCTTGTCTCTTTACTGTGATCATGCTACTACTTGTTATCTCTTCTCAG